>LOJH01036039.1:10423-30626 GCA_001685095.1 Ellobius talpinus | reverse complement strand
AGCAAAATCTCTTCTCCAAAGTAACATACCTTTTGACTTCAGTTTTGAAGTCTATATGTATTTTGCAGGCTGTCCCAGAGAGTGTCCAGAAGGCATATAATCAGGGCTCTAAGGTAACAACGGAGGAGAGCTGTACTGCCGCTTCAGGAACACTCTTGAGTAGTGGTCATTTTGGTGTTGTGGTTGCCACTGTCTGTGAGTGCCTGGTAGTAAAAGGCAACAAGATTTCGGATGCCTGGTGCAGATCTTGCTTCATGCAAATGGCCTGGTCATTTATTTATTTAGTTTGTGTTGCTTTCAGCAGTGCAAATGAGATGCAAATAGAAACTACAAGTACCATCTAAATAATACCATGAAATTTGGTTTGGCCCTATGATCTCCAGTCAAGGATCTTGGGATTCCTCTGCCCCCAGCCCAGGGATGGGTATACACTTGGGAACTGCCTGATGGTCCACAGAGAGCTTCAGTACTTTGCACAGAGTTTCATGATATATTCGTTGCATAAACATACTCTCTCCAAATGGCTTTATGTGTGTGTGTGGTTACTTTTTTAGTTTTTTAACTGAAAATTTTCTTTCACACAGTGTATTCTCATCATTCTTTTCATCTCCACCAACTGCTTCCAGCTCCTCCCCACTTCACCTCCCACCCAACTCCATGTCAGTCGTACAGGTTCATGTCACACAGGTTCCGAGAGCTGAGAGGGGTAGGTAGACAAGTTCTCCCTCCTCTAACCAAGAAGCCGTTTGCAATGGACACCACTTGCATATGAAAAAAAAATAGTCTTCTGCGATGGAGTCTCGCTGAATATATTAACCACACTTCAGGGTTGGCCCCGAGCCCAACAGTAAATAGCCAACACACACACACAAAGCTCAATGCTATTTCTGTAGACTCTTTGTTTTATAACACTCTGTTTGGAAATTTTTCGTCTTATTGGTCTTTTGTGTGTATATTATGGTTTCTAAATTATTGTTTTAAAGTGCAAGCTTGGGCAATACAGATGTAGGTTAAGGAAAATGACAAGTGACCACCTAGCAGAATTTTGCAAGAAGTCCTTCTTGGGAATGCTCACATAATAAAATAAATCACCAGAAATAGAGTACTGTTCTTTGCAAATATATTATGGTGGAAATGAGAAAATCAATAAATTAGTAATTCTTTATACTCTTAATTGTTTGGCTTTCCAAGAGCTTTAGATTATGTCAGACCGATGAGCATTATTCTAGTTTCTTTTTCTTTTGGATTGATTATGACTGAATCCTGGCCTGCAATATGCTGTACAACACTCTAGCCAGGGTTGTCCCTCAGTCCAGTTCTTGTTCCTCTACAGGAACTAGTCAGCAATAGAGTAAACATGCACTTTCTTTCTGAAATGCATTTCTTTCCATCTGGGTTTATCCCAAAGTCACTTATACAGAGCCATTTCACAGATGTCACCGATGCTAAGCACCACCTTCTCAATATGAAGGTAGATGATTCAAATAAAAAACAGCTCCAAGTCTTTGAAACAGACAGTACAATTCACTTAAAATGTTTTAACTTTGATAATGGCTCCTTATCCGTGGGTTAAGTTCACACGACATTTTTGTCAATATGCAAGCTAGAATTTGTGGAAAATTGTACAGCATTGGCTGTGTCCCAAACCCAGTTATGAGTCTTTCCTCCATACACGCTTCCTTATGAAGTAAAGTGTTTATTTCCTCTGTTTTACATTGAGGATATTAATATGCAGAAAACAGATAGCTTATGTTAGCCCTAAGAGCTAGCAAGTAGTAGCTCCGGAGTCTGAGCATTTTATGTAATTAAATGTTACGCAAGAAGTATGATAGATAGTAAGGAGGGTTCTCCAGTCTTCTGGGTTGGTAGAGTGTCTCTTGTAAAGTTAGACTTAATTCTGTGTGCAACAGATGAGTGGGAGGTGGTTATGGGAGGCACGTGCCTGTAATTCAAGTCCTCAGATGTCTGAAGCATCCTGAAGGTTCTGAGTTCGATTCTACATAAAGATTTTGAGCCTTACCTACACAATGATATCTGGGCTAATCTGACCAACATAGTGAGATCTTGTCTCAAAAGAAAAATATAAGAAATGAACATAACCATTGAACAGAGGTTATAATTATTTCACAGATACCCTTCTAATACTATGATTTGATTGACCATAGGAGCTACAAAAGAGGTTAAAACTGTTCAGAGTTCCAAAGGGGAACTATTATTAACCACACTTCAGGGTTGGCCCCGAACCCAACAGTAAATAGCCAACACACACAATTATAATTCTTTGTAAAAATATAATCCTCCGTAGATTTTCATTGCATAGATGTCCTCTTTGTTATTTTAATAATTTCTAATAGAATCTTTGCTTTTTCTCTGCTTATAACAGTCATTGATGATTATCGTACAATTGTAATACAAATAATCATATTATTAGGTGGTTACTAGAAAATACATAACAGATAAGATAATTTGTATGTGTCTGTGTATATAAGAATGAATGTATGGGTGCATGTTCATGTGTTTTTGGTTGCTCGTGCATGTGTGTGTATGTGAGAAAGGGAGAGAGAGAGAGAGAGAGAGAGAGAGAGAGAGAGAGAGGAGGGTCAGAAACCAGAAGTCAATGTCTAGTGTCTTCTATCATTCTCTCCCTTATTATTTGAGACAGGGGCTCTAGCTGAACCTAGAGGTCACCGGTTCGCATAGCTAACAAGCTCTAGAGAGCGATCTGTCTACCTCATCCACAATCCCAGCCTCCAGTGCTTATATCAAAGGCATTGCTACTGGACTTGGCTTCTTATGGGTTCCAGGAACCCAAACTCAGTCCTTAGGCTTGCATAGCAGGTCCCTTACTGGCTGAGCACCTCTCCAGTCCCCAGAAAGAGTCTTACCCAAGGATACCACTGATATACTTGTCAAGCATTCGACAGCAAAGTACGATGCAGTTGCGTTTGGGACTGATTTTTCACAGTGGCTCATAACTCTGGTCCCCACTTTGGAGATGTCCTGGACCTTCTGAGATGTGGAATCTATGGATGATAATGAGGCCCTGTGGCCTAATATGCTGATCTTTGCTAATATTCATTATTGCTTTACAGTAATTGCATTTATCAGTCAAATTCTGTACTTTCAAAACAAAGAACTAGAGTATTATCATTTACTTTAAAATCACATTTGGATGAATGGGGAAAATGGCAATGTCAACTAGACCTTTTTGGGAATTTCACACCATGCACTCCAATCCTACTCATTTTCCCACTCCTTCCCTATCTTCCCTTGTAGCCTCTCCCCCAAAATAAACAAAAAACAAAATTAAACAATCAAACAAGCTAAAAATAAATGGGCGGCTCCATCTACTCCACCTCTCCATCACACGTTTATTTTATTCGTTTATTCGGTGAAGTGGCCTTGGAAGCTGCAGGGTGTTACACACATCCTTTTGCCCAAACAGCTTTCCTTTGCAAATGCTCATGCAATGAGTTGTTATTCAGGTTCAAAGCCTCTGGCTTCTGGTACATCATCAATACTGGACCTTCACTGAAACTTCTCTCAGATGTCCTGCTGTTGCCCGGAGACATGGTGATCCAGCAGTTACATGGTTCTGCAGGACCAGTCCCTTCCCGTGCTCCAGCAGGTCATAGATGGGTAGATGTTGGTGTGGGCCAAATCAAAGCCCTGGATGCAGGCCTGAGTTGTGGCTGAGGTGGTCAGTCCAGGTCTCCACCTGGACTAGCCCTTCAGGCAAGGGCCAGAGCCAGAGGTCTGGTGTACCCAGGCCAGATATTCTGTTGCAGAGGTTGGGGGTGGGAGGCGTACCTACAACACTGGGGCCAACTTTCTGGGGTGGGGGTGGGGCAGCTCTCCCAATGAGGCAGATGAAAGAGGGCTAGTTCTCTGGTGCCCAGGTCACCGGGTTCAGTTCTCCCATGGCCTTTTTGGTAACTAACCCACAGACATCAACATAGACTCAGGCTGCTATAGGACCACGGACCCTGGTATGGCTGCAGCTTGGGCCCAAAGTCACCATGGCCCTGGGAGGCAGTGCAGGCCACTCAGATAGGTATGGCCCTGGCGGCAGCACCACCTTAGGTAGCAGCTCCAACCAAAGGCATCCTTACAGCATTCTGTGGTAACAGTGGCCACAGACAACAAAACAGACCCCAGCTTCAGTAGGTCCACGGACCCAGACATAGCCCTTAGCGGCCGCCGAAGCCTGGACATCACATGGCCCAAGGTGGCAGCTTAGGCCACCGTTTCAGTCTGTTTCTCACTGCCGCCTTGTCTTCAGTTCTGCCTGTCTCCTCAGTGCATCAACGTCCTTCTTCCCCATTTCTCCACTATATACCAGTTCATGGTGCAGGGCCTCCTGGGGCACTGGGTGGGCCTACGGCAGCGCATGCGCGGGAGGGGGGCTATGGCTGGGCGGGCCTATGGCTGGTTTCTGCCCTCCCAGAGCCAAGTATATTTAATTAAAATGTTATTTTCAAATAAAAATAGGATGTCAAGAGTTTATAAGGTACCCATAGTTAAAGATATTTCTGATTAAATTAGTGATAATGTAGTGAAAATGATTATACGATATAGTAAAAATGAAATTTGCTTATATTTGGAAGATCTTTTAGGATATGAATCAGTGTTTTCAAGACAACCAATACATGATACCAGTTATGAGACAATAATAGATTTTGATATGAACAAAATATCACTGATATTGCTTCAGAATCTTCCGGCCTTTAATAAACTTCAATAAACTTCCACTTGTCAATTCTGCTAATAGATAGGACTAGGTACAATGATTAAGAAAATACTACTAAAATGTCCTCCCCTTGTGAGGTCAAATTTTCTTCATCTAAATCGATCAAGACAAGTTGGTTTCCAGTGAGAAAACACTCCTTCCCAGTGGCTAGATCAGAAAAGTTTGTCAACATTTACTTTTGCAAGCTGACATACAACTTTCTGTTAATACCCACTTTAAGAAAAACTATATACACACCATCAAAATATAAAAGAATAAAACCCAATAAATTTATAACAAACAACACAGCAAAATAAAAATAGTAGGCTTAATTAGGAAGATTGTATTGTAGTTATGTGTTTATATTTGAAATCTTATGAAACCTTGATAAAATTGCTTTATCTCTCCCTGCTTTCACTTTTCCTTTCATAAATGAAGTAACAGCTTCCTTGTATGACTGATTAGTTCTTCAGAGAGATGGTGAAAGAAAACATACTCTGTGACATGTAAGATGCTTTTGTAAACATTTATGAGATAATGTGATATCAAATGGTCATTTTGTAATAAGAATTAGGTGATAAAATGCTTAGGTGATAATTTCTCTGAAAACAGAAGTGTTTGCTCAAGCTGCTACTGTATAGCCAGCACCTCCCTCGAATAATGCCTGACACACAGCAGGTGCCTAGCAAGCATTTGTTGAATGAATCTGTGTGGCAAATAAGGGATCTATAAAATGCCTGCCTATACTGCTGTCCCCATATCACTACTAATGATAAAACAAAATTTGGTTTTGTAGACTTACTCTCCATATACCAAAGACAAGCTAATTATTTATTTGAAAATATTTCATTTATCTGAGTGATTATTGTTTTGTCCATGAGGACAAAACTCCATGAGGACATTGGCAATGTCAGAATTGGTTTTCCGTTTCTTTCTTAATGCCTAGTGTTAGAAGAATCTATTAAATAAAGAAAATGAGTTTTAAAGAATAATGATCACACACACACACACAACACTATGCTTCTCATGCCAATAAGGTTGACACGCAGGCCATCAGGCACCTTGTCCTCCACCCTAAATCAGCACTGACCCTGACAGGAAGCAACGCATCTGTTATCCACATGCCCCAAACATTGAAGAGGGATAACTCGATACTCTTCCAGGACTGACTCCCATTGAAGGAAGAGTACAAGACCCTAAGGCCATCTGTGTAACCTGTGTAACCATCCTCTGGGATGGGATCCCAGGCACAGCAAACTCCAGCCAGTCCCAGGACTAGTGCATGAAGAGGGACAGCCCGCAAAAGATCCCACAGGAATAGAAACGAGGAATTGAGTGCCAGCATTCCCCTTAAAGCGGATGCTTTAAATATATGAGTATATGGAGCAATCCCTTATCGCGTTGACTTCCTATCCCGGGACCAGAAAGTCGGTGATGAGCGCTCCTTTTCTTTGAAAAGGTTTTCTTGGACCAGCTTTGCAGGCAGTGTTAGGCCCAGTGTCATGGAGACCAAACAGAAATGCGGTCTTTGGGCTCTGCAGCTGCTTCTGCTCTGCCAGCTTAGGCTGCTAAAGCAGAAGGAAACGGAACAGCTGAAGCTGAGGACGGTTAATACCTTGCAGCCGATATATAAGGTATTATTTTCTCTTTCTGACAAGGTCGGGCGCTATTTTTACCCAGGTGGATGCCGGGTTAGGCTGGGACTTTAGAAAGAAACGTTGGTTTGTTTTAAGCACTATTTGTGTGCTACAGCTCCTGTCACGCTATTCACTGTATCTAATGTAAAACTGACCCCCTCTCCCTCCCATTTTCCTTTAAAATGACCACGCAGTATCTCCTCGAAAGGTGCCCTAGCAAGGCTGGGTGCGTCCCTCTTCTTGCCTCAGCAGGTCTGGGTCTGTCAGGCTCATTCCTCCCCACCCTGACGCCCAGCCTCCCTGCCTCCTCCAATCGCGCATGTTGTTTCTCATTTAAATGAACAGTTGGGTTCTTTTATTTCATACAAGTACTGGATTCGCCTTATCGCCCTCATTCCTTTGGGGGTTGCCAATTGGTTTTATCCACGGATGTATCATTTCTCATGCTTCCTTTTTTTTTCCTTTCAAAGAGAAAGAACCTCTCCGTCAACAAGCCTCTCCCGAGTGGAAGATTAAAAACCTAGACATCACCTACCTTGCAGCGCTACTCCCAACTGGGTTGTGTAAAACTCAATTAAACGTGTCCCCATTGAATACTGCATTACAGTACATTAAACAGAAAATTCTTCAAGCGTGATGACAAAGCTTGAAGCCTCGCCTCAGAGCCGCTCCTTGCAGCTTGCTTTAACATTGCAGTCTTTATGGCACAAGTTGATAAAACTTAGTCCGGCCTTGAAAAATAATATCATAGATTTCGAGACAAGGGGGATGGTAAAGTTGGTCTCCGCACTTTCCCGGAGCCTCTATGGGAACTGTCCTGCCAGCATACCAGGAAAAGCTGCAGGGCAACAACTGAACCAATAACTCCTTTGTGAAATGCACAGATTTCTCCCTCTTTCAGGAATGTTATAGTAACCAGAATCCATATTAGGAAGACATATGAGTCCTTAGGGTGAGAGATTTACACAGGCTTCACAGTCTCCTATCGGAAGAAGCCCGAGGAACGATTCCATGTCCATAGCAAGCCTTACAGCGGCTATGAAATAGAAATGACACCCTCCTGTTCGTATCTCTTGTCCTCTGTCACGACTTTTATTTAAAATCTGTGCTACCAAGATGCAAAACTTGTTATTTGCTTCTTTGGATTTCCAATATTATTGAGCAACTCACACAGATTTATTAAGTTTTGTCTACAACTTTCTTCCTCCAAATGCTAGGAATTGAATGCCAACCTCACTGTTTTTGGCATTTGAAGCATTTTTTTAATATATTTTTGCTTTTGAATTTTCTCAACACAAAGCAAAAAACACCTTTGTTTTCTAGCGTTAGCTACCTGCCCCCTTTATTTAGAGGCCAGATTGTTTGCTAGTGTTGGGAACAAACAGGGTATATTTCTCTATTTAGAACACACTGTATCTAAGGGATGTTTCACATTCCTTATGGATTATCAGTTCTTGTATTCAGTTTTTAGGCTAATATATTTACTTTCAAACTTAAAATCTATGATCTGAAATGCATCAAATACCAGCAAGGATTTATCGAAAGTTACTATTGCTCATAGGGAAACTCAGCAACTTTTTGATTAGTCAATATTAAAACAATACTTCAATGTGGAGCTAGGGGGCATGGTGATACCAGGAGTTTGTTTTCATTTTCATGGTCAACAATTTTTAACCACAAATATTAAACCTTTAGGTGTTTGTCTGCACATACACAGTTTTTCCATGTAGTCATATGATGTATGTATGTATAAATACAGGTTTTAAAAAGCATTTTCTAACTGATCTACCATCCTTCATTTTATCCTTAGTGCCACGCTTTGACTTACAGATGGGACAGAAATTCATTCTTCACCCTCATCATTTTATACCATCGTTGGTAGTGTTTCAGGATGGAAAGAGATAGGGATGCTGGTTCTGGCTGTCCTGTAAGGTTGTGAGCTCAAGTACTGGAGTTGTAAACTTGACACTGTGGAGTCTGACCAGCTTTTCCTCCACTGCCACCATGCTAGATGCATTAACGGTTGTCACTAGGGTTCAACGGGTGAACATCATACTCTGCCCAGCAGAGTCACAGCCCGTTAAGCTGTTGGCGGTGATAGCTCAGATCCATCAACAATTGTATTTAAGTTTCCAGTTTGCTCAAGGAAGTTTTCAAAGACTGGCCAATTATTTATAGAAGAAATTAATATTAAGAACAACCTAGAGAGCTCTGGAAAGACTTTATCTTCTTTTCCTACCCTTTGTTAATATCAGGATAAAGCTAGACATATTTTCCATTCCAAAGTGATTTCCTAATGACTGCTGGAAGTTGTTTAACCCTTATCTCAAGGGGGGGGGAGACTGCAGAAAAGTAATTCTTATTGTGCTCAAGACTTTTCTGCATTCTCTATTAAAATATCCCCTCCCCCGACATACACACACACATACACACACACACGTGCTTTCTTGGCTGTTTGGTAAAGATGTTACACTTTAATATTCTAATTGGAGAAATTATCTCTGTTCTCATATGACTCACATCGTTTGTACAAAGAACTGTCTTATAGAATTGTTTTTCTTTAAAGATTTGAAATTGCACTTGATATAAGCTATTCTCTTCTTTGATTCAAAATTTAAAGATATTTTATAATTTACAAACATCCATAAAATCATTTCTGGTTGGTATATTTTGCTTAACATGGTTATTAGGTATGATTGTTTGAAGCTATGACCCTTTTCTTTTACATTTAGAGTAAAATTCCCTCATTTGTTTTTGTATTTTTAAACAAATTGCCCATCCTCTAATACCAGAGGACTTTTTGGCTGACCGAAGAACCAGTTCACTCCCTCATGTCTCATGTGCTTCCTTTCCAACATTTCTGAGCTTTTGTTCAACGAACACAGCAACAGCATTAGTTCATCACACACTCTGAGTTGAAGGTTAGGGCACAGTCAGCCAACTACTGTTAGCCGTATGATTTCTGACTTTCTAAGACTCCCCTATTTGTTCATTTTCTTTTGAATGTACAAGAAGTTTGAGTGTTGAGAAGTTTCTTAAAAATATATTTCTGTAGCAAGAGTTTTAGATGTTGCTATTGGATACAAACTAAACTATTATTAGCAAGCTGTTCTTGGGGCTTTGGTTTCTGTAAGGAGTAGTCAAAGCCATCTGATATCATCTGGCAGTGTCCATTGCTAGCCTCTAATTAAGTCTAAGTGTACCGCATTCCTTTAAGATCCATCTCCTCCTGATATATTTTATTCTTGTTCTCAGAACCCTCCTTAGTATTGCCCATTATTTCTCCTTTAAATAATTTTTGTACCTCTTGGCCTTCATTTGTCTTCCTAGTTATTCTTTGTATAGCTTCAGCTGCCTATTAGCTGAAATAATAATGCTGATATTTTCCATAGTTATGGCTGTTTCCACGCAAAGATTCCAATGTGGTTTTTAGAGGGCTCTTTTTTTTCCCTTTGTGGAAAGCAATTAATAATACAAGAGAAATAAAGACCAGAAAAGTGAAGTAGCTGTGTGTATTCACGCACTGGTTTCATTCGTCTTTGAACCTCTTTGGTAGGTGGTGCAGAAGATGACTGACTGGTGGGGTGGACATATCTGGCAGCTTACGAGGGCTGTTGGCCTCGATTCCTACAGGCACGACCAGGATCAGTACAGCACAAAGGTTACCGAACTACAGGAGGCAAGCATTTGGTTATAGGTCTGTTAGTTTTCTAACAAAATGCCACAAAATGTGCCTTGATGTAATACCAAGGTATACCAGAGACTTCACGATTCTCTCCACAAAGACCCTTTTGAGGAATCCATTTGTGCAGATGTGAAGAGAAAAAAAAAATCAAAGTTTCCAATGACAAAAAGCAGTCTGACTGGTGATAAGAGTCAGGGGAAATCCTAGTCAGCAGGAAAAGGAATAAAGTACTGAGGCACAAAACAACACACATCTGTCCCCAAAATATTATTTTGACTAAAATAAGTAATAAAGCATATACTTTTATTTATTGGATTTTATTTATATGGAGCTTAAACACATACACACACAAACTACTTGTGTCATTAAAAACGGCATTTTTGCTGTTTAGGATGGAAAGAAATTCCTGCCTTGAGAGATATATTTTATATTTTAAATGCATGCTTAAAATTTTATTTTATGATATGTTAATATTGACTTAATAGACAAGGGACTCTGTAATTAGCTGCATTGCATTATAGGACACTATAACTTTTCTGAAAATGTTTTATTTTTTATATAGTAGGGATTCACCAGCCATATACTGTTTTTCAAAATATTTTCATAATAAGACTTTTGTTGGCAGAATTGTTTATTTAATTCATTGGAAAGAGATATCCAATTACAGTGTGCTATGCATGGACAAGAATAAGCCTCCTTTAACCTAAAAAATGAGTTTTGGACAAAACCATTAATATTGACCCTATCCAACACTCACTCCATAATATAAGCAAATTATCTTCCCAGTTTCTTCATCCTGAAAAATAATGTAGAACTCTTGCACAATAGCCATGGAAGATGATGTATATGGGTTTTCCCCAGAGCCAGTACTTCGCCAATGTTAGTGCTCTCTTTTTCCCTTTGAGTTTAACATGGTTTATCTGCATTAGGAAGTCTATGTATAAACCATGCTTGCTTCCTATATACTCTTTCTGGCATGACTGAGTTCAGTGTGGTGAAAGACAGCACTGCCGCTAGATAGAACAAAGCTTCCTGAGAATAGGTAGTACAAAGCCTCCTGAGGATAGGTGAGTCTCAACAAGGAAGCCATCAGCTGACTTCATCTAGAATGTGAATACATGAAGTTGGTGTCTGCTGCATTGCTTTCCATCCACATCTATTCTTTTTACATTGGTCTTAACAAACTAGAGGCCAAAGTGTGAACAAACGACACAACTCATACATCCCTTGATTCACTGACCTTGATTCATTATGTCTGTCTCATCGGAACTCAGCTATTAATCCTGAACCCTCTCTGTTGCTAGGACTATATGACAGCATCCAATGTTCAGTGTTCTGGAAGGAGATTGCAAATACATGTTTGGAGGAAGATGTTGTTTATAGGATATTGACTAGATTAGAATTTTGCCAAACTTTACAATATTGTTCTCACCAAGTACTGCTAGCATCGCAACAGAAGCTGAGGCCATAGTGATGCACTTCCTGCTTTTGAGAGCCCCAGAACCTGTAAGAGTGAACTTGGAAATGAGAAGTCAAGAGTTCACTATGTAAGGGCCAACATATTTACCCTCCTCTATGTTCCACAGAGCTGTAGGGTATCATGTGGGACTCATCTGTCTTCTTAAGCATTTCCTGGCTAGGTACATAGTTCAGTGGCTGTGGGAGTAGAGAATGACACATGAGATTTATTGAAGACTGTGGTGTGTGAGGTAATTGCCAAAATATCCGCCTAATCTTTCTAGCACTGTGTGGCATATTTCTATTATAGGATAGGAGTTTACATTTAGAAACGTACTGACATGTTATAGCACTGTGTGGCATATTTCTATTATAGGATAGGAGTTTACATTTAGAAACGTACTGACATGTTATAGCGAAACATCTCAAATAACTTTCACTGAAGATGTCAATAATTTTCAGATGTTGAAGAGGAAACCCCGGAACAGATGATTTTAATGACAACAAGAATTTCACTCATATACTCTTTGCTTTCTCTCCTTTGTTTTATGTAAAAAACAGAGAAAAAAATCCCACAGGTTGTGCGTGCATGCGTGTGTGTGTGTGTGTGTGTTTGTTTGTGTGTGATAAACCTATAAACCTGTGAATCAGCTCAACATAACTTTTGGCACCCTCGTAAAAATGTTATTGAGCATGGGGAAGTGATTTTCACTACAGTGCCTGTAAAATAATGGGTGCCCATTGATAAATTTGATAAGTATCACATGTCTGAAAGAATGAAAAATAGATGAAAAGGAAATAAATGAATGACAAAAAGATGCACTTGATGCGAGTAGTTTTATTTGTCAGTCCTGTGATATGAATACATTTATTTCTATTAAAGATTTACATTACTTTTAACGATTTGTGGGCACTTTTGTCTCAGTGCGGTGTCCACAGAGGCCAGTAGAGAGTCAGATACACTGGACCTAGAATAATATGTGAGGTGCTCAACAGGGGTGCTGAAAACTAAACTCTAGTCCTCTGTAAAAGCGGTAGGTGCTCTTATTTACCAAGCCATCAGTTCCCCTGAGTGTTAAGCTCCAGAAACCAAAATGGTCCTTTAAGTAAATGAACACAATCATAACGCTTCCACTGAGGATTTATTAATACTCGATGACCAATGTCCGAGCCTCTGCTTTGCCTGCAGTGAGTGCTAGCTGTGGGCGAACTTTCTCAGGGCTCTCCCTGCTCCTGTAATGACTTAATATGCACAGCACAGGCAGTGAGCAGGATAATTCTATAATAAAATGTTGTAATGATGACTTAAAAATAGCTTGAGAGGGACGTATAATATTGGTTCAAACAAGGCTCTGCCTGTGACTACAAACTTCCTAACGGGAATACAAAGAAAGAAAATAATCTCTAAATTTATAAGAACAATTATCAACAGGAAATAAACATGTAACTAACAACTTCCTCTTGCTTTATGTGTATACGCAGGGCAATAAACTTATTTAACAGGGAGAATTTTATAATTTTTGAGTACATTTCTTCTTTTATTTCCCATGCCATATCAATAACTCGTTCTTTCCCTAAAATTAACAGTTTACTTGGGAATTTGTGTAATAAAACATGAGTCTTTGGCTTCCAATGGCTGAAAGCTAAAAACTTGACTAAACCTATCATAGTGAGAGCCGTATCTGAGGCCTTTATTTAACAGGGTGAGAATATTTCCTGATATTTTTTTTATTACTATAGGGCAGATCTGACACCATTAGTTTTCCTACTGTCATAAATATAGACAAGTAAATTTGACAGGCATCACTATAAAACAGGCTATAGATAAGTCCGGGCACCATTCCGTCTGCACAGACCTTTTGCACTCTGCTCTGATGGGGCTGCCTGAACAGAACGCCAGGGTTTGATTTTAGGCTTCTAGGTCACGCTTTCACCTTGACAACAGTTCTTTCATGTCTGGCAGTAACATTTGCTGGGATCCCTAAGGTGCTTTCATTTCTGTAAGTAGTATAAGGGGAAAAGGGGATAGAAGGGGGAGAAGATAAATCTTAATTCATATGCTGTAGGACTATCTCTGTGTCTCTGGCACAAAACTTCAAATCCAATCCAGGAACTGGATGTGTATTAGAAGTCGGCAGATTTAAACCCTGTCCACCATGATCAAACTGGATTTATAGAGCATCATAACTCTCCAGACACCATCCAGCAGCTTATTAATTTAATAGACTCCTGTCCATTCACTGATGTTCCTGCCCTGACAGTCTCTCAAGATAAGGTGAAAGCCTTTTGACAGGACAGAGAGCATATATATTTTCTTCTGTTTTCTAGTGGATAGGGTTGTCGACGACTTGGAATGTGTGGTTCAGCAAATTTTCTTTTTTCCTGCCTCTCTTTCTCTTTTTGCTTTGCAGGAAGGATGACAGAGGCAGCCCTTCTGAGTGTGTCAAGGGTCATGGGTCTGTGTTTCCCCTTAGTACTCCTTGAGCATTTTGTTTGGCCAAATAACAATGAGCTGATTTAACGGCATACATGCAAGGGCCATTTAACCATGCAAAGAAACAGCATTACAGTTTAATGACCAATATAAATTAATAGGCATTGGAGAGAAGAGGAAAAGAGCAATAAATGTTCCCGGTAGAGTCCAGTAGCATACTCTTTTCTCTAATTCCATTTGGGAGAATGATGAATGAGGAGCAGTGTGAGAAAAAACAATACAACACTCAAGCTGTTGCCAGTCTAAGGACAGAGGAAGGAAACCTTTCCAGTGCTCTTGTTTCCCCTTAACGACATTCTGATGCTGTAATTGAGATTCTTATTGTCTCCAACACTCAGCTTAATTCATAAGTCTTAGCCTGAGAGCGGTTACACCAGCATCTAACTGTCAGCAATCTCATGAAGTACTCTTCCTTTCAAGTAATGTTGGTCATCATAAGATCTTGGCTTCCCAAACTTAAGTTCATGGCCTGTGGATCACCTAGGGTCATGTTAAAATATGAGTTTAGACTTGCTAGGCCTGAGGAATCATGGTCTTAGAGAGCTGAAGCACACTTCTGGTTGCCTGAACCAACTAAGTAACTAGGTACTTATAAAATGTTTAAGAAGGGATATTTTTGAAATGGACAAACTCTACCTTAGCAACAACTAAATAACTTGAAATTTGAACATACTGGTAATACTAAACAGATTCTCTACCTGGCAAGTAATGGCAGTTGAGTTGAGAAACAAGAGATCCCAAATGCCATGTACATGTGTAAAGACTGTCTAAATATCTTGAATTAGTTACCTTAAAATGCATGCACAGGGTTGTAGGGCTGGGTGAAGTTTAGTGAGCTGTAGAATATTACTCTCCTGTACCCAAGCTCCTGATTAATTTCCCTCTAATGCAGCAAAAATAAAACAAATCCATGGATAAAACGAAAGGTTATGGGCTGCAGCAATTGCTTGGTAGGTAAAGTGCTTGCTATATGAACTTGAGAACCTGAGTCCTCAGCATCCATATAAAAAAGCAGCCAGCCATGGTACGCCATGGTTATAACCTTAGTCCTTTGAGAGAATACACAGATGGATCACTAATATTCTCTGGCCAGCGACTCTAGTTGATCAACGAGTGTTGAGCTTAGTGGAAGATCTTGTTTCAAGAAAAACACTAGACATCAACCTATACATGTACAAGTTCATATAAATACACTATAAACACTTGTGTATAAACATAAAACACCTATACATAATAAATCAAGGTTATTTGGACATTTTATTAGACATTTCTTTCTACTGAGAATAGATACTTGTTTTTTATATCACTTTCAAAATTCAAAGCTATGAAGTAAAGATTTTCTAAAATAAGAATTACCAAAAAGAATAATAAAAACTAAAACAGCAACTACATTTAATCTAAATGCCCATACTTAAAATATATGTGTATAAAAATTAGTTTAAATGTGGCTAACCTATAGGAATGGTTAATAACCGTATGTCATTAAACGAAAAGCACAACTGTAAGAGTAGAGGTTCAAATATGCCCCAACACAATACAAACTACTGCTATTACTATTGGCAGCTGTTCAGAAATATTAATAAGGCCCTGTTGTTGAAGACACAACATNATTTATAGTATAAGGAAGTTCTATGCAGGGTACTGGGGTGAAAACACGCCAACAATCAAAATACCTCAACAGCCTTACCCATCCGTGGATCCTATGAGTTACAACAATGATGCAATGGCAAAACATGCCTATTAGTGCAATGTTGACATGAATCATTTGGGAATAACCTATTTTTTGACTGGATTTAAGGCTCTCCACAAGAAGAAACTCATGGCTGGTACCATTAAACTTGGCCTATGAACTATGACTGGCTAGGTGATAGGCCCTGGGAAGAATGCAATACTGTTACTTTTAAAAATGTTCATTGTATTATAGCCCCCTAAATATTTATCTTTATAGTTATAGACCAGTGTAGCTCTTAACACTCATCAGAGCTGTTTCTTTTGTAGTAGATGGCAATTGATCATTGTGGAATATTTCTTTACACTATGTGAAGATGTGTCACTGTGATTGGTTCAATAAAAAGATGAGTGAGTGACCAATAGCTAGGCAGGAGGAGGTCAGGCAGGACTTTTGGGGACAGAGAGGACCCTGAGAAGAAGAAAGGCAGGGTCACCAGACAGACACAGGGAAAGCAGCATGAGCAGTATGGAGAGATGAGGCAATGAGCCACATGGCAGAATGTAGCTTAAAATCAATGAGTTAATTTAAGTTACAAGAACTAGTGGGTTAAGCCTGAGCTAGGATCAAGCTTTCATAATTAATAATAAGTCTCTGGGTAGTTATTTGGGAGCTGGGAGTACAGAGAAAGACTTGCTACAGCTGATACATATTCACAATTGACCAGCTTGCAAAGAATAAAGCATTGTAGATTTCTCAGCTCGCAACTGGCAACTGGATGTCAGTGTCACACAGCCTGGCTTCAAGGCTCTGGGATCAGTGTTGCAGGTAGGGAATGACTGCTTCCAAAGTGGGCTTCACAAACATGGCAGGAATGTAGCACAGACCCCTGTGACTACATGTACAAGATATGTATAAGATCAACCCACACAAAATCTCACTGTGAATGTTAGAAGGCCTCATGATATCCTAGCCCTAGCTGCGGAGCTATTAGCCAGCATCCATAGCTTGTGGAGGAGAAACAGCTAGATTGTTTTTTGGATGTGGCTCTGGATACTCCTCACGTTCGAGTGAATGGTTCTGTAAAGATGTACATACTGTCAGCACTAAGTGGATTCAGTAGATTTAAAATGAGAACACATGAAGTTGGGAGGGAGAAGTGGTGGAGAAGTTAGGAGGAATAAATGAAGAACAAAGTTGGCCAAATACATTATAGTCATATGTGAAACTCTTAAACAAATGAAAAGAAATAATAAAAAAATGGATAATTAAAAATAGAGCAGCAAACAGGAGCTTTACAGAAAACTTCATATGCATATGAAACACTTTCTGACATCAAATGACTAATATATTTATATTTTTGTAAAGAAACCACTTATGTTTGGGGGAATGGAGAAGCGAACTATAACTTACTCACTTGCTTACAGTCATTACAAGTCTTACACTCCTCATTATTTATATATTTAATACGTTTCTATGAAGCTAATAATAGAATTTCCACCACTTGGAGGATGACATGAAGGGCACACCATTCTAGAAAATCTTAATTGACAAAAAATGTCAGATAGTGATGGCAGACACTAGATTTTCAAAGTAAAAACTAGATTAAGATAATTTATTCCGAATGAATTTCAATGAGAAATACATAAGACCATGTAAATAGATGAGACCTATTTACTTACATACAAACATTTGCATCTTTGACCCATTCTGTTGGTTGGGATATTCATGATCATTACACCACAAAATGCTATCTTATCAACCTCAGTGTCGTCTGACAGTTACAAAGATGTCAGACAAATGAGAATATATCTTCTCCAAAGTACTACTGTAAGTCATGACATATAAGGTGACCTTTTGAATTGAAAGACACACCTAAAATAGGATTGACTTATACACCAATAGCAACATAAAAAGCCTTCAATGTGGGTATCAGAGCAAAGACTTGATAGACAGTAACATTTTTCATGAAGAGGAGAAATCAAAAGACATAGCTACTGCTTTGCTGCAAACAGGATCTGGAAAGTACTAGTACGAGAGAGTCAACACCTTGTCATGGCTGCTTGGCCAAGATTTTACCCAAAGCCCTGTGAAAAGACAGCATTTTCTATATATGCATATCTTAATTTTTTAAAAAAATTCCTTCATATATGCATGTGCCAAATGATATAACACAATACATGCTATGTGTGTTGCTTTCCTAGGACTTCAAAAGCTTCACTAAGACATGAAATATTTTCTAGACATGGAAAAAACGACAATGAGCATACTGGATTTTCAAATGATTTCCACATTAGCGATTGTTGATGCTATACCAGACTTACTAGAAGTTGTTCTTTTGAAGATGAATCATACCTTAAATAATAATGCAAATTTAATGGGCATATATTTTGTGGGATTTCGGACTATGTAGAGGTGAAAACAGTCCATAGCTCTGAAGCACTCTCATCTTCTTGAGGTCAGAGAGACCCTGAACAGTCACAATGCTCACTTCCTTAAGCAGTACTTGTAAGCATAAGTAAAAGAATCAGAATATTTCAAGTTAAGGAAATACAATGTAGATTCGGAAGAAAGGGATAGTTGAGGATCATGCTCATTTAAATACAAGGGCGTGATTGGAATCTAAGGTAAAAGTGTGAGAAATGGAGCTAAAAGAAGTATATTTAAATGTTTGAAATAAAATAAGGAGGGGTAGTGAAATAAAACACAGGTGACTGGAGGGATAAAATGGAAGTGAGAAATAATGTAACTATAATATAAAACCAAACAATTTAAAAGCGTATAAATGAGATACTATAGAAAGAAACTAATGAAAGAAGTTTCTAAATGCCATTTAGTTATTGTGTGGACAGTGATAGAGGCACTTGTCACTGGGCATGGAGAAGGATGGCTAGATCAAGCTCAGTGGGAACTTGGTCCATTTTCTGAAATTTATTCAGATTTCATCCCATGATTATCTCTTAATTTTAAGCATCATATTTATAAGTATCACAAGTTTTTACTTCTGTGTTCATTTTTCAACATATTGCTTTTTATATAGCTATCATTCCCTAAGGTATGGAGGATGTATTGGGATTTTTGTGTTCTGCCTCATTTCTTTCTTGTATCTTCCCATCCTGTCCTTGCATTTGATGCTGAAGCTTTTCTCATGTGATTCATTGTACTCAGACAGATGTCTGTTTTGTTTCTTTAGATTAATTAACTCAAGGCTCAGTGGAAAAGCAATGCAAGTTAGCAACTCTTACCACCTGTTGATATTTTCATAGCATCATAGCAACAACAAAATCCATGGAAGCAGGATTCTCAAATTGCAGTGCTTTTAAAATAATATTTTGTTAGTTATTTAGGAATTTCATTTTGATCGTATCGACCCCTAGCTCCTCCCATATCAGTTCTCTCCACTGTCACCTACCACTCAGCCAATCATGAGTTCTCTTGTCTTCCGTTGACTCCAATTTGCATTGCCCAGCTATTCTTGGAAGTCAGGCCAATCGTGGAGTCCCATCATCAAAGAAAGCCAATTCTTCCTTTCCCAGTAGCTATCAAATGGCAATATCTTATTTTATCTTGAGTACAATTTTCTGCCGGGCTCTTTATGGATTAGGTGATTGTGATGGCTAATTTCATTATCAATATGACTAGATTCGGAATCATCCAGGAAACCTATCCCTGGGCACATCTAACAGCACACTTTGAGAAATGTCGAACTATGATTAGCACTTTCCCTCAGACTTGGTATCCAGAGAGAAGACATGACAAAAGCGTAGGAGCAACAACACCATCGTCCCCGGCTTCCTGACTTTGGGTGCAATGTGGCCACCCACCTCACACTCACCACCATCCCTTCCCTGAAACATGACTCCAGATTCTCAATAAATATTTTCTCCCCTAAGTTGCTTTTTTGGTCAGATATTTGGCCACAGGAACGAGAAGAGTAACTAACACACTGCGATTTCAAGCACTTCACAAGTAGTATTATATCTGGTGGGGCTGGTGGGGCTAGCCAGGAGGAAGTAGAGAGGAGCAGCAAACATCAGGTTGATAAAGCTGGTGAAGAAAGAAGTTTAGGAGGTGGATGCGAGTGTTTAGCATGATGGCTGCATGTGACCCAAGCCAGCTGACTGGCAAAGAAGGACAGGAAATGGAGTCAGATAACAAGTTGAGTAAGGAGGCTGGTTTATTGCCTACCTTAAGTGTGTGTGACTTCAACCCCATTTCTTGTCATAGCGCAGTTTTTAAATGAATGAGTAAAAGCTTGTTTTTGACACAATGATCTGGCTAAACTTTCATTTGGATACGGATGTCCCTGAATGGTCAACGTTACCCTGACTTGATGACCAAGGATACCTGACATTGTTCAAGCAAATGGTGAGCAGTTGGTTTACCCATCCCTGCTCTCATTTGTAAATTCTCTTCCCTTACAGAACTGCACTCTTTGGGAATCTATCCTGTGAGCCTCTAGGATCTTTAACTGTGCTCACTTCATTTCTCAAACCAATACTTAGCTTTCTTTCTTTCTTTCTTTCTTTCT
>LOJH01036039.1:0-10256 GCA_001685095.1 Ellobius talpinus | reverse complement strand
TCTATCTTCACACCTTCCATGAGTCTTGCCCTGACTATGGCCTACTGACTGAAGTCAGTATTTAGGTAGTTAAATATACTTGATTAATAAATCTTTCCGCGAGTTCGTTAGGCCTAGGCTTGTTTTACAGTATTTTTTATCCTCACGGCAGCATCATAGCCTGGGAAAGCATGTGTTCAGCTACCTGTACTTGACTTTGAAAATTATCTTACAAAAAAAGTTTTAGAGCATTCATCCGTAAGTGTATTAGGGGAGAT
Organism: Ellobius talpinus; assembly: GCA_001685095.1. NCBI lineage: Eukaryota > Metazoa > Chordata > Mammalia > Rodentia > Cricetidae > Ellobius > Ellobius talpinus. The sequence continues at coordinate 9,999 of LOJH01036039.1, read as the reverse complement.
TAATTATATCACCAAGAAAAACATTGATTTTCCTATGGACTAAGGGTTTTGCAGATGAGACAAAGATTCCTTTTTCTACAGTTTGGGTCATATAAGAAGAAGGAGCTGAAGATATTGACTCATTGGTACAGTAGGTTCCTAGTAAACGTGTTGAGATGGGTTTGGTCCTCAGCTGTGTCATATGGTGAAGGAGTGAGTGAGAGAATGAATGAATGGATGGAAGAATGGGTTAAGACAGAAGGATTTGGATGTGGAAACTTCTCTTAAACTACGTGAGGAAAGTATTCTAAGAGGAGAAGTTTTAATAAGAGAAGTTTTAACTTTAAGGTAGGATACAAGGCTGAAAATGCGGTTGCTCTTTAGACTGTTTGCCACACATGTCTTACTTAGGTCTTAGGTTCCATCTCTAACATGGAATGGAAGAAGATCTAAATAATGGCCACACATCTTGCTCCTTTACAGAAATACGTTTGCGATTTTGTGCAATTTTATTTCAATATGTTTCCTGTGCATACAATTTTAAGCATTACTCTAATTATAGTAGACACAAGAGCATACATTCTGCTATTCTCATCCAGAGCTGTAATGCAACAATTTCATCTAATCAGTATGATGTTTAAAAAGTTATTTACAGTGTTTTTCTCAAAAAAAAACCTTTTTTTTTTACTCTTAGGAGTTGTCCCTCGGTTTAGCTGACAAAGATACTCCTGGGGGTAGCTTTCAACATTATCATCTGTTTGAATGACAAGCTAACATCTCTGAGTGATAGTGACTCACCTCTCAAAAGACCCTACTCTTCATTTCTCATTTTGATACACATGATATATCCTTAGTTCTTATCATTTACCAACAGTCTTAGTTTCTACCTCAAGAGGCACATGCTTCACTAATACACGGATTCAAGGTGGTTTAAAATATTTTCTTCTCTAACACATGCTAGCATATCTCACTCATTGAGATAATTAATGATACAACACAGGCCTATGTACCAGCACTTCATTTAGCAAACTCGCAATGACAACGGTAGGAACACAAGTCTATTTTTACATACACAACATAAATTAATAATGACTATGAATGTGCAAGCAGACTCAGGTCGGAAAAATATCATCAAACCATTAACGCAGCTGTAAAAACCAGGAAGCGGCACAGTAAGAAACGGAAACAACACAAGGTCCAGTACGTGCCGGATCTGCCGCCATTCTGCAATTTGCAGCAGGAAACCCTGTTAACCGGGGCTGCTTGTCTTGACCTTCAGACCTTCCAGAAACGACCATTTGAATCCAGACCGTGATTTTTCTAAAGCAGCCATTTTTCCAATCACTGAGTCTTACAGCAGGCATAATAAACTGCTTGCGCCTCAAAATGTATTTCTCATTTTAACAGAACATAACCAGAAAAAGCCTTAGACAATCCTGAAACATGTTGGGTTTTCAGCATCGTGTTATCCTGTGGTGCTCTGCAATCAATTACTGTTATACCACCATCATTAATAATTTTCTTAATGAAAATGATTCTGTTGATCTCCGCTGTATTTTAATTATCAGAGTTAAGCATAATTACACTGCAGCTCTGAGCTGGCATGTGGACTCCTTTAGGGCGCAATTTTGTTTTAACACACTGATAATGTAATTTTACATTGTGCCAGTTTGTTTGGTTATTATCCAGTTGTACAATTCCACTGTATTCCAGATAACAGATAATAACCTTAGTACCTCCTATATCCTGAAGTCATTTAAAAAGCAATATTGGGATTCTAAGACTAGCTAACTTAATCGTCTTATGATTTTATAATTCCCACTGCTAAATATTTGGTTCAGGCACTCACTCTCTTTCAAGAATACAGTAAAATGAGATGACATTCATACATTTTTTATTAATTTACTGACTATTTAAATACAACATTAAAGATGGATACTATTTTCTTTTTAAATTACTTTATTATTTGTATGATAGTAGACCCTCTGGGTAAAGTAAAAGCATTAGCTTATAGATTACTCTGAAAATTGACTATTATAACGGACAAAGCCAGTGTATCAAAGTTCTAGGAAACTCCAGTAGATCATCTGTTTTAAGGTGAATCATGGCCCTGATAATTAAATACATTTGTTTTTGAAAGTTTCTCACCCATCCTAGATCGTATTAGCACTTCTGTCATTATTTAAACAGTGCTTAATATAGGGTCATGGATAGAGAAGACCATCAACAAAGTCTTAATATATTCACTGTGTGACTAAATGAGTACTTTGGTACAATGAGTGCAAGTTAGAACTCTGGATATGGGCTCAGGGTGGTATTAATGCCAGCTTCTACGTGAGTTTCCATTGTTGCTGCCTAGAGCTAAGAAAGATGAACACAAATGGTGTGTGTGATCCCTGCTGCCTCTGTTCTAGACCACTGTCTCTTTCAAGACAAGCCAAAGAAAGAAAAATAAGTTCACTGATAAACATGTATGCAATTTCCAGCAAAGAGAAATTTACTTCGCTTAAATGATGGCTTCAAAACCAATGTCAATTTTATAAATTGTCATGGAGTTAGGCTTGAGATAGAAGGAAGACCAGTTTTCATAGGAAATCTTTATGTCATGGAGTTTTCTGTCACTGAACTTGTTTGTTCTTTTCTAGAATAGAAAAGTGATGTTTGTACCATGTGTGTACTGGAACAATAAACAGAATATTGTATGGAAATAATGAGAATAGTGCATAGAGAAGAAATAGAATAATGACTGATTATTGTTTATTATTTAATATTAATATTAGTATTAATATCATCAGTATTTTAGTCATCAAGTTAACATTTATATAGGATTGTCATTAAAAATAAGGGTATTGGGCATACTAGATGGTTCAGTAGGTAAGGGTACTTGCCAAAACCCCCAAATACTCAAGTTCAGTTGTTCAAACCTAAAGACAAAAGAAGAGAATCAACTCTTGCAAGCTGTCCTGTTGTCATGTCCACATACATGACACAGTATGCATGTCCCCCCACAAATACATAAGTAAGTACATAAATCAATATGTAAATGTCAAAATCAGAAAAATATATTATGTTCTCAATTGAAAACAAAGTCCATGGTTTGCTCACGCAAGGCTTCAGGTTTGTGAGTCTGTGACATATTTGAAACAAGTGGACTTGTTACTACTGAATAAGAACTGTGGAATTGTACCATCTTAAACAACAGATGGCCATGTATTCTTACACACCATCATCAAGGCCTGGTGTCATTGTCTATTAATGCATATACTTTTGACCACCAGGACAGACGTGGTTGAAGAGATGGTAGCCAGGAGTATGATGGCTGTGATAACACACGCAGGCTAGTGTCCTTCTTCATAAAAATTCCACCAAGAATCCATTGGTCTTCTATGTACATAGCTAAGAAAACCACTATCTGGAGAGGCTAAGTGATTTGCCCTTGACTCCATGTGGAGATTTTATTTACAATGATGCCATGCTCTGACATATAAAGCAACTGTAGTAAAGGGAAATCAGGGCTACTTGATAGTTTTTCGTTCTTTTGGTTGGCATTGTTGACTTAATACAGAGACCTAGTGGGTGGATTATTTAGAAATAACTTTGTGAAAAGTTAACATTGAAACTAAACTAATTGAAAGACATCCACGTGGAAGAAACTAAAAGTTTAGTTTGAACACGCAGAATATCTAATGAGCTTTCTTTTTCAAGCATGAAAAAGTCTTCATAGAAAGAAAAGAATGAATGTGTAACAGTTAATGGCGGATTTAAGCAGTGCTGCCCAGTGCACACTCTCTCCAGCAGAGCTCCCTTTAACTGCAGGGTGAGGCTGTCCAACATGCTGCTTCAAGAGATACAGACATGAGAATTATCTGGGGTCTGTTAAGAATAATGGCAACCACAGATGGCCACCAAATCTAGTCTATCACTGTCTGAAGGGCATAGGATAGTTGAGACAGGAAAAACATATCAGATTAGGATATGAATGTTCCAAACTGTCCTATTTTCTATTTTGACTAAACAGAATATCAGCTTGTCGAATAGCTCTAAGTGACAAAAATTTGACTTTTAAATATTCATTTATAGATACTTAGAAAATTAAATCTATAATTATAATGAACTTTGTCATTAGCTGCATTTAACATTTTTAAGTAAGTTTTAGTCATAAATATTAACAGTATGAAGCCTCTTTTTATCCTGTAAAAAATACTACGAAGATTCTCTCAGTTAAACCACTTCTACAAAATGCTACGCGTACAAAATTTATATTGTATTTGCTGATTTGCTCTGAGATGGTTGGGTCCTGTGGTCATGTTATTGACATAGAATTTGTAAGTAGTTTGTGTAAGTATTTGACCAGAAAATAAATAAGGAACACACACAGCCATATCATGGGGAACCTATGTATTTTTTTTATCCTTATTGAAAGCTCTAAGGAATTTGACACTGATAATCCACACATCCAGGCCCCTGGAAGCCACCCACAGGAGAACGTGAGCTGTGGCAGCAGCACCCAGGTTGTATTTCGGGAACAATTTTTCCTGACTCCACTGCCTCAGCTCAGGATAATTCTCTCAGTCTAATCTGACTTAGGTATGCTAGTGAGAGCCACAGTGAGTCCCTGGTTCTGTGTCACTAAAAACTCGAGATTGCATTCTTTTCACCGGCATTCCTGTGCTGGCAAAACAAGTCTGGAGTTGTCACCACCAGAGATCTCGTCTAATGATGCTGCTTGCCACTTACACAAGGAAGGAAGGTCAGAAGACAGACATAGACCAAGGATCAAATGTGAGCAACTGCATCAACCCGCCTCTTAAATCAGCATACCCCTGCAATCTCAGTTCTGCAAGCTGATTGCTCCCGCCAGCCCCAACAGAAACACATCCACAATGTACAAATTTGCACCAAGAAATGGAGACCATGGAGTTCTATTTTCCACGACCAAAATGATACCTAGAGGCCAAAATACTCTGCTCTCTACACCCTAAGGCAATCTGAGTATTCAAAAGTAGCTTCAGTTTTCTGAAGCCCTGGGGAGATCTGAGTAGCTTTCAAAGTTTGTTCCTCGGGGAGGAAATATAATCCAAAAGGTACTCACTGAGAGCAAAGATGAAAATACATTTTCACATGGTTGTGTGTTTTACTGCAGTAATTGATCAAGGATTACTACCAACATTTATAGTGAGTTTTCAAGGCAGACTATAGCAGGTAGCAAGTGTTTGGTCAAGGGCTCTTTCTCATTTGTGGGATTCTACAGAATATTTGGGGAGAAATGTTCTTCTTCAAGGTACGTATTTTGTGAATTTTAGACATAAAGGTCTAGCTGTTTTGAGGGAACTTATGATGAAGTAGTTGAATGGGGACAGGTGAGGTCACGTGGTACAAAGAACACAGGATTTGGAGTTGCCAGGCCCTGTATTGAAATCTGCCTCCATTGTTAGGTTGCTTGACTAAAGACAATTATACTGCCTGTCCCAACCGGAAACAGGGAAGAACGCACGAATTAGCTCATTGGACTGTCTCAAATCTTCATGGAGAGGGTGTAGCTTTTGGTGTACACAACTAGACTTCAAGCTATGTGAATGTTTATTGTTTATTAGCTTCATAAACACAATATATAACTTACTAATTCTCCTATTTATTGTTTGTAAAATGGAGATGCATATCTGCTGCATTGCAAGAGATGAAAGAAAGGATGCAATACAGGATTTATTACAGGTCTAGTACCTGAATTGTCATAAATTAAACAACGGCATATAACCTTCTGCAGCTTAAAAGAAACGACATTAGCAATTTATGTCATTTGTCACTTAACAACACTTTATGTGAAATGTCTATTATAATGATTGGCAGCTATTCATCATTTATCCACTTCATCAATCAATATGACTTTCCTTCCTTCTTTCCTCTTTCCCTCCCTCCCTTCTTTCCTTCCTTTCTTCATCCATTCCTTTCATTTTGTGCAAAGAGCATGCCTGGCTAAGGACAGAGAGTGAATAAAACATTCTCCTTATTGTAGTAAATAGATAGTTGACTTGATAGAGACAAGAAGTAGCTACCTCCTTGTGTTTCCTTTTTTGGAACATACGACAGTTGACCACAAGAAAAGCAATGATAGGCAATGGGAGAAGTGTACATACTTTGGTAAAAGATCATTAAAGACAGGACTTAAGGGGTGTTCAAAATTAGTAGCTATCAATGTGTATGTCATTCTAATACATGGTTAGACTTGATTTATGCTTTATGAGCTAGGAGATTGATAGTTAGTAATCCATTAACCAGAACTTAGTTATTGCCAAAAGGCTTGAGGAATAGACAACCATAATACAAAGAAAAAATTGTGTTCAAAGTTCAAGCTGAAGCACTCAACTGAAATGACTATGGAATTAGAATTTTAATTCAGAAATATCTTTCCTAGAGTGATCCCAGATATAAATACAGTGGACTTGGATCACCTCAGAGAAGGGGTATTTTCACTGTTTTTTTTTCAACCGTAATTGTACAGTGAAATTCTGCTTTTATTGGCCAGCATAAATTTGACCCTCACAATGGGACCTAAATACCCAGGACTCTTTCATACTTGTATTCTGAATGTGGGAACTTACAAACTGACTCACAATATACTCTATGTTGACGGATCATACACACACACTCAAGGGAATTTTCACTTCTCCTATAGTTAAAAGATCCCATCAGAATATAGAAGAGATTTCAGGTTAGAAAATTGGTGGGTCTGTGACCAGCAATTACAGAAGGGAAAGAAATATAATCAGATCCTGGTGTGCAGATTGTGTTCTTAGCTTGCAAATTCCCTCTTTCCGGTGTTTTAACTTTCAAAGGCCCAGGGTAGTTTTGAGGCAATCCTCTTATAAATGTACAAATTGTAATGATTATAGGAACAAGTTGTAATTGTTTCTAGCAAGTTTTTAAGAGTCTTTGATGTTATGATTAGTGTTTTATATGTTAATATATTGATAGGGGTGCTTATTTGCTTGCTCCCTTGTATGCTTTCATGGTTTCTAGGTTCAGTGAGCAAACACATCTTTGATCTCAGTAGGTCTATTTGGTTTTAAAAAAAAAAGAAAGAAAGCTGAAAGAAATGAAACATGAGAAGCGAAAGGTTTCGCAATATTCACGACAAAGTGAGACTGGGGACTTCACTGTGAGAACACCGAGCTAGAGCCTGAAACTTAAAGGAAAACACAGAAGTCCACGAGGCCCACACTTCACCTCCCAAACCCCAACACACATTCCTGTCTCAATGAAAGTTGTCTCATGATGTGTCAAGGCATCCTTTTGTAGCCAGAAGAGGTTGGCTAGGCTGTGGTCATGCTGAGTGAATCAAAGGCAAACTCTGCAAGCCATCCGGCTCCCTCTTGCCCATTAGCCTCCCAAAGCACCACGGGATAGCATTTGGTCTTTGTAAAGATTTCATTTTCAACCCCTCTCTCATTCTGCGTGATTCCTGGAATCTGATGCAAGGTAATGCCCCCGAAGCTTGCCTCTGGACAAAAATTGCGAAATTTCAAAAGGAATACAAGATGGGAATCCGAGATTTCATAAAACCAGGCAGCTATCCACAGGAGTAAGAGTAAAGGAAACAGACATCAACCAAACCGCTCACACATGACACTTAGCAAAGGGTCTTAGTGGTAACTCTTCTTGTTTATGTTGCACCAAAGTAAAAATCAGTAAAGCTTCCTCGAAAACACAGACTAGAGAGCGTCATGAGTGAAAGGGGAAGCAAGAGGCTCAAGTTCTACCTGGTCCTTGATCCCATTCCTTGGGAGCAAGGCCGCGATATTCGGATTTCAGTGCTGCTAAAGAGACGGGAAAGGAGCATGCAGTTACCTTTGCTGTACACAATGCAGTTGTTCTTGCTGTCCTCCACTCCTTGGCAAGTCACGTCCAGAAGCCACTTGGGACCAGCAGTCAGCACCATGGGGACCTGAGCCTTCGTCTTCTGCGGAGTCACAACAAACAGATGTCATTTGCTCTTCTTGATCAAAAACTCGAATGCTAACTCTACTGATCATTTCATTTAAACAAACAAATAAATCGTCCAAACCATAACCCAAGGCCTTATTCCCCTGCTCTGTTGTATCTCTTTAAGATGGCAGGAGCCCTCCAAGGTTTTACTGCTTTCATTAAACATGAATGGTGGAATTATTATCTAGGATTCACCTTCCCCCAATGATATTGGATCAGATCTCCACAATTAGGCAGGTCTCTTGTGGCTCTGAGTTATCAAGAGAACGCAGATGACTTTCATCACAGAGCAAAGTGGGTAGAAGTGAATTTTAGACACATTGGGATTCACTATGAACAGGATCTCACAATTTCTTGAGACAGGAAAGAATTTGGAGAATCAGTATCCATTTCAAAGCTGGGTGACATTTGTATTAGAGTCTGCGCTTTTTTGGAATGAATAATGAAATCCACCCAACCACCCTGACTGAAGCGTGGATATGAGGTCTGACTATCGCCACAATAATAATGACGCTAATTACCCACCGGGCATTATCTCCAGGAAACTGTAAAGGAGCAGCCCTGAATAAATCAAGTACAGAGAGCTGAAGCCATGAGCTACCCTTTGCCCCAAATAAACAGGCAGAGAGGCCAGGGTTACCATTCTAAAAGAACGTACCAAAGAGGGGTAAATCTAATTCTCATAAGATTCAACACTTTTGGGAGTTTGGCACCCAAATTATTTACCTTTAAAACCCATTTGATAAATTTACACATCACGAGCAAAACTGGGGAGCAAATGAGAACGTCTCAGCCAGACGGCGCTTCCCGGGTGAGTTACAGTAAACTGGCATTCAGACTTATCATTCGACAGCCTGTGTTCTGTGTATCAAATATCAGGAAACCACAACACAGAGGACAATACAAGGGTCTCGAGGTAATTTCTGAACTGCATTTTCACCTAGATATGATTCTGCCAGAGAAATCTCAGTCATCCTGGGACTTTCTCACATGTTATGCGCTATCGTGAATTCCCCAAATCCACGTTCACAAGTAGTCCCCGGAGGATATCTGTGTACAATGACAACTTCAGACCTCACAGGAATCTGGAAAACCCATTTCACTCCCCCCACAACAGCAAGGATGGCGTACAACATACCAATCGATTGGTAAAGGCAAAGCCATGTTCAAAACTGTAGGTAACAGAGGCCTCCTCAATTCGTTAAGTAACAGTCGAATCAGGCAAGGCAATGACTATAGAACAAAGTGTAGATAAGAATTCAACCTTGAAGGATAAATTTAAAAGCAGTCTGAAATGTTAGCTAGACCAGGAATGTGTAAGGGTTTGGGTAGCTTAGAATGTCCAGGCATCCCTACTCAGCAATGGGGGTCCCACCTCCCTTTAAAACCTCACACTATGCACGGCTGGTCTCTTTATGGCACTAATAACCCTTTTAATAGTTCCCTTCCCCCAAAAAACAACCTGCCTCAGTGTCCTTCTTGAGCACCAAACCTGAGGCTTTTCCATTATGTAAAGTCTCCGGGAAATCTTAGTGGAAGGTAAATAAGTCAGTTGCCTATACCCTGACCTTGTACTCGCATCACTAATGGAAACAGAATGACGCAAATTTGGTACTGCTCTTAGGATGCAAAATCCGAGTCTTTTTGGATGAAAGATCCAGGTGAACATGCCAGATGCTTAAAAAAATGTGGAAAGGATCATGGTATACTGTCGCTCATAAACTGAAAATTGTCTGCTGTGGGACAATTGTCTGTACCCTTGTATTATTTTCATAAAACACCGATTTGCCAGTAGCCAGGCAGGAAGTAGAGGTGGGGCAATGAGAACAAGAGAATTCTGGGAAGAGGAAAGTCTGATTCTTCAGTTGGCACGCAGGCACAGAGGAAGCAAGATGAGAATGCCTTGCTGATGAAGGTACCAAGCCACGTGGTTAACAAAGACAAGAATTATGGGTTAATGTAAGATGTAAAAATTAATTAATAAGCTCTCTGGCTTCCGGCTCTGCTTCCAGCGATTAAGCTCCTTTCCTGACTGTT
>LOJH01036038.1:3304-15611 GCA_001685095.1 Ellobius talpinus | reverse complement strand
GGAGGGGGGAGGACCTTGGACTTCCCACAGGGAAGGGAACCCTGACTGCTCTTTTGACTGGAGAGGGAGGGAGAGGGGGATTAGGGGGAGGGGGAGAGAATTGGGAGGAGGGGAGCAGGTGGAAATTTTTAATAAAAATAAATAAATAAAATGTCACTGGAAACAAACAAACAAAAACAAAACAAAACAAACAAACCTGAATAATAAAGGAAATGCTGGAAGTGTCAGCATCCAAGATTTCAAGTTGTACTACAGAGCTATAGTAATAAAAACAGCATGGTGTTTTCATCAAAACAGACACATTGACAAATGGAAAGGAATTGAAGACCCAGACATAAACCCACACACCTTTGGACACCTGGTTTTTGACAAAGAAGCCAAAAATACACACTGGAAAAAAAGACAGTGTCTTCAACAAATGATGCTGGTTAAACAGGATGGCTGCGCACAGAAGAATGTAAATAAAATTATATTAATCACTCTGCACAAAACTCCTCTCCAAATGGATCAAGTGCCTACAAATAAGGCCATGTACCCTGAATCCGACAGAAGAGAAATCAGGGAATAAACTTGAGCACAATGGCACATGAAAAGGCTTTCTGAAGAGGACACTGGGAGCACAGGCAGTAAGATCAAAAGTTAATAAGTGGGAACTCATGAAGCAAGGTTTCTGTCTAGCAAAGGACACCATCATCTAGACCAGTGATTCTCCACCTGTGGATCTCAACCTGTTTGAGGGGGTCAAACAAATGGCCCTTCCACAAGGTCACATATCAGATATCCTGAATATCAAATATTTACATTATGATTCATAACAGTAGCAAAATTACAGTCATGAATAATTTCGTGGTTGACGGTTACCACAACATGAGGAACTGTATTCTATCATTAGGAAAATTGAGAACTACTAATTTGGACAAAGTGCCAGGCTACAGAATGGGCAAAGATCTTTACCAATTACACATCTCATAGAGAGTTAGTGTCTAAAATATGTAAAAAAATCCCTGAACATTAAGAAAACAAATAACCCAATTAGAAATGGAGTATAGAAGTAAGCCAAGAGTTCTCAAAGGGTGAAACACAAATGGCTGAGAAACACTTAAAGAAATGTTCAACATCCCTTAGTCAGCAGGTAAATGCAAATTAAAACTACCTTGAGATTTTATCTAACAACAATCAGAATATCCATGATCAATAAAACAAATGACAGCTCATGTTGGTAAGGATTTGGAGAAAGAGGTACACTTATTGATGATGTGAGTACAAACATAAATGTCACCATGGAAATCAGTGTGGCAGTCCCCCAGGAAGCTGGGGATATCTACCTTCTTGGGCATATACTTGAAGGACTTTACTTCCTACTACAGAGATACTTATTCATCTGTGTTCATTGTTGCTCTGTTTAAAATGGCCAGAAACTAGAGACAGCCTAGGTGTCTATCAGCTGATTGGGTGGATAATGAAAATATGATAAATTTATACAATGGAATATTATTCAGCTGTTTAAAAATTCAAAATTATGAAGTGTGCAAGTAAATGAATGGTGGTAGAAAAAAATCACACCACAAAAGACAAATATTGAATTTTCTCTCTTATACATAGATATTAGCATTTAAGCCTTCAATAGGTATACTACAATCTATGTGACCATAGAGGTTAGATATGGAGTAAGGGACTGTGGGGTGTGATATCCTAAGAAAAGGGAAATAGAATATATTGTTTTGAAGTAACAGGGGAGAGACTGAATGGGAAGACTAAATTGTGGGTGAGGGGAGAAAGAAGGGAGAAGGGAAGGGATATGTGTAGTGACTACTAAGATTAAGGGCCAATTGAGAGGCCACATGGAAAGCTACCACTCTAGAAGCTTCCTAAAATACATACATATGTGAAAGAAATCTAAATGCAGTCTGCAGCATGAATAATAAAAACCCAGAGACAGATAATGGGGTTCAAGCTGAAGATCAGAACAGCAAAGCAGCCAAGCTACTAGAGAGTTCTTACCTCTACCAAGGCTCAGACAGAGGTGATGCTCTCTTCAGTGTGACTTTAGACTGCAATGCTCTCCACTGAACCTCAGACTGCAATGCACTCTTGTCTCCTCATGTCTTATATTCTCTCTCTCTCTCTGCCCAGCCATATACCTCCTGTCTTCACCTCCCTAGTGTTGGGATTAAAGGCCTGTGATTCTGGAGTGCTGGGAGCACCTTTGTGTGAGCTCTGTTTCTCTTTTAGACAGATTCAATCTCGCGTAGCCCAGGATGGCCTTGAGTCCTGGGACTAAAGGTTTGTGCCACAACTCCTTGGCCTCTAGTGTCTTAGCTCTGCACTCTGATCTTCAGGCAAGTCTTATTTATTAAAACACAAATAAAATATCACTATAGGACTCACCAAAAAACAGGGGAAATAATGCCCCAACTAGATATCTTTTGCCACCAAGTAAAACCTCCAGTGCCAGGAGTAAGTTACATATAATTGTATTATTGACCAAAGGGGTACTAAGAAAATCCCCAAACATCTCAGGCTATTACCAAGACCCTTGGTTGGTCTTCACAAACTGATTATAAGGCTCTATTGCTAAAAACAACATTTACATGTTTCATCAAGTATGTAAAATTCAAACTGGTACCTAACTAGAGCCTTCAATCCTACTGACTAGAATTGATGGTACTGAAATATACTCAACATGCTACCAGAGAAGAAAGATAAACATCAAGTCAGGTAAAAACCCTGTTTCTCCCATAGTGCATCTACCTACAAGGTAAGTTGGTGCAACAGTGGCACAAACGTTGGGGGAGTAACCAACCACTTTCTGATTGAATTTAAGGCCACTCCATGAGACAAAACCCATGCCGGACACTGCTTGGGTAGCCATGAACCTGAGACCCAATTAGGCCATAGACCTAGGGGAAAATAAAGTACTATTGTTTTACTAAATGAATATATCAATAACCTATTACGTTCAACTATACCTATAGACCAGTTCCTCATTCAGCCATTATCAGAAAAGCTTCTTGCAGTAGATGGGAACTAACACAGAGTTCCACAGATGGACAATATGCAGGAAGTGAGAGATTTTGAAACACTCTGTCTTAAATGGGATGCCTTCAACAAATCTTCCCTTCAGAGCTGAGGAAGATATGCAGAAATGGGGGCAGAAAGATTGTAAGAGCCAGAGGGGACGGATGACTTCAGATGCAAGAGTACTGATCCACATATGAACTTACAGAGACTGTGGCAGCATGGACAGAGCTTGCACAAATCCAAACTAGATGGGTTCCCAGAACTGAGAGGGGGAACTGGGCACAGACCCCCAACTCCTAATCAAGAAGCTCTTTGCACTTAGTACCTATTTGGAAAAGTAAAGTTAGTTCTCTCCAAAGGAATGTCACTGGGTACATTAACCACACTTCAGGGCAGGGGTTCATGCCCTGGATTAGATGGTCAGAATAAAATGAACTCAATTGTGTTTGGTAGACTTTGTGTCTCAAATTTCTTTGTTTGGACTTTTTTTGGTCTTAGTGTTATTTTGCTTGTATATTTTCATTTCCATTTTTTGTGGGGGTTTGTGTATGTGTGTATTGGTATTGGTGTCTTGGGGTTTTTTGTTTGTTTGGCTGACTTTTTTGTTTTTTTCAAAGAGGGAGAGAAAGAAAGGGTGTGGAGTTGCGTGTGAGAGGAGGTTGGGAGGATCTAGGAGAGTTGAGTGAGGAGAAAAGCATGGTCAGAATATACTGCATGAAAAAGATTTTGATAAAAAATAGTAAAGAAAAAGGTGCAGTGATAGATCAGCAGAGACAGTTCATTGGTTTAGAGCTCTTGTTGCTCTTGCAGAGGACCTATACTCTGTTCCCTGCACCCACATAGTGACTCACAAGCACCCATAACTCTAGTTCCAAGGGATCCAATACCTTCTTCTGAGCTCTGTGGGCATGATGCATTCATGTGGTGTGCATACATGCAGGCAAAATTCTCACACACATAAAAAAAGAAATAGAAGCTACAAGGATAGAAGGATTACTAAATAAGGAAGAAGGGGATTGGATAGGAAATTTTTCAATAAATATTTGGGTAATTAAAAAAGAAAGCCAGAGGTTGTAACTTCTGATATGAACTTACCGAAGAACATAAGAAGAGAAATGGGACATTTACCAGCCTTTTTTAATGCTTCAATATAAGATTAGTGAGGACACTCGATTTATGAAAACGGAACATTCCGAGGGTGGGAAATATTGCCATAAAAGCCCAAGAAGAAACCTTAAATTAAAATTTTAAATAAAGGCTGCAAAGAGAAAATTGAATTGAGAAGTAAATTGAATTGGTGAATTAGAGGATAAGGTTGAAAAATTGTCCCAGAACACAGAAAAATATAAGCCACCATGATCATATGTATTCGAAAGAAAGACACGTGGAGAATAAATCCAATAAATCTACAGAGGTTTAATAAAAGCTCCAAACGGAGAGAACAGCCACAGAGAAGGTATCAATAAAAAAAAATACCAGGGGAAAAAAGGTCCTAAGCTTCAAAAACCCTGATACATACTAGCTATGAAGTAAAATTAGGGTAGCCCCCACACTGAGCTCAGTGCACTTTTCTTTCTGCATTCAGGCAAAGCCAAAAAGTAAACAAAATATCATCCAGAAAGGGGATCCTGTAAGTGTTTCAGCCCACTGCCTTTTTAACCACACGAAGTGCTAGAAGATAAGGAGAATAGAGAGAAAAAACTGAGAGGAAAAAAATGTTCCTCAAGAACTTACATGGGACCTGGCGATGTAGCTCAGTTGGTAGGGCATCAGCCTAGCATGCAAGAGGCCTGGAGTTCAAGGCCCAGCTCCTCACTGGGCAGGGTGGCACACCCCTGAAATCCTAGCTCTAAGGGGCGGAAGCAGGAGACTTTGAGCATGGAAGCTGTCATTGGCTACCTGATGAATTTGAGGCCAGCCAGGGATACAGGAGGGATCTATCCCCAGAAACTCAAGAACTCATGAAATCTTCTTCTTCTGGGGAAAAATTCCTTGTAGAAGCCTGACAACTGTCAAGAAGAAAAACAATCAGTCATCAATCAATTGATCAATCATACATATTGGAAAAGACCAGAGCACTATAGAAGATTTTCAAAGGATGAACCCATAACATTATTACTGTTCAAATAATTTCTACTAACATTGTGTTATAAAACTCAGCAAATAATCAGCTAGCATAAATGAGCCCTATATATCAGCAGTAGGAATCTCTCATAAAAAGATGAAATGAAGATATACTTTAGAGACAATTTGAAGAAAAGCTAGATGGCAAAAGTGAAAATAAAGTAAGAAAAGAAAAAAGATTTTCTCCTAATCGGTAATTAGAAAATAGGAAATTAAAGATATACCAATTTGCATCTATCAATCTGGGTGTTGAAGATCAGTATGTTTAACACTGCTAAGGCTAAGGAAACAGATACTCAGTTTATTGATAGGACTTTAAATTAGTTTAATACTATGAGGAATTCAGCAATAATGGACCAAGTTGCTTCTGTATACCGGAAAGGAACTTGCACAGGTGCCCTGGCATTGGTTACAGACAGCAAAAAGTTAGAAACAGCCTATATGTTCATCAGAAGACAAAGAAAC
Source organism: Ellobius talpinus (assembly GCA_001685095.1). Lineage (NCBI taxonomy): Eukaryota > Metazoa > Chordata > Mammalia > Rodentia > Cricetidae > Ellobius > Ellobius talpinus. Next base: position 10,001 of record LOJH01036038.1, on the reverse strand, counting down.
ATTGGTGAGGCACACAACTGAAAGATATACATGTTACAGTTAGTGAATTCCATTTGTGATTCACACTTAGCAAGGGGGTAGCAGATTCTAGGATGGTGTGTACCCCATGCACCCATGTACAGTCCACTAGTTCTCAAAGCCATACAGGCATGAATAGGAACTGCATGGATCTATATAAGCAGCTAATAACAATGAGAAATGAGAGTTAAATAGAGATGTATGGAATTCATAATAGCCATTGCTTCAGGGAGGGTGGGCTGGGGAGCTTCGGGAATATGTATGGAAACGTGGCACTTTATCCGCATAACAATTTGCCCGCTTTATTAAAATCTCAATCACAGAGAATGCTAACACTCATTACTTCCAAGGAGTGGGCATCTGGGTGTTTATTTTGTCACTTTATTTTATTTAAAACCTTTCATACATACCCCAAAGTAGAATATATATCTAACTTTATGTTCTTACAGCAAGGGTTCTCCTGGAAGATTGACTGATGGGTTTCTGGAGGGAAGGCAGGAAGTACATAAAACTTCTGAAATGCTGTTTATACCTGTGTTTTGTTTAGGGGAGTGGATACAATTCTATCTTTTTTTTTTCTTTTGGTTTTTCAATACAGGGTTTCTCTGTAGCTTTGGAGCCTGTCCTAGAACTAGCTCTTGTAGACCAGGCTGGCCTTGAATTCACAGAGATCTGCCTACCTCTGCCTCCCAATTGCTGGGATTAAAGGCACACGCCACCCGACACAACTCTATCTCTTTAAAAAGTACTCGGCAGCAGTTTTGAATTGCTTAGTGGCTGGGCCCAGAGATTCTGAATATGCTGCAAATTGCACTCCCACCTCCACATGATAAAGATGCCAACAACAAGCTAGAAGTTGCATTCTATAGATGATAATGTAAAAGCTCACCAGTTGTTTAAACACATAGGCTTGTTTTTCTTATGGAACAGGGAGTCGGGCAGGTTGCTGGCACTGGTTCAGTGTCTCAAGGATGTCAGGATCTAGTTCACAGTGTTCCCAATCGCCCTTCCCCCAGTCTCATAATGGATGCTGAAGCATCAAGGCATCAATTCCAGAATCCAAACAAATCAAAAGAAGGACTGCAAGAGCAGAGAGCAATTCTGTATTTCCAGAAGACTTTTCCAGAAACGCCCAGTAGACTTTCACTCAGGTGTTACTGAGCCACAAACCCTTCCTTGCCCATTGCAAGGGCTCTGTAATCTTCATACCAGGAGAAAGTGAAGGGTTTGGAATGAGGGTTGAGTCAATCAACTCACACCCCTTGCTACAAAAGAATAGGTTAAATTTTTATGTGAAAATTTCAAAAAAGTGTGTGTATCAAGGTTCACATAGGAAAACACCACCTTGTTTTTAAATCAAAGGGGGTTTTAATGTAGGAAATTGATTACATGTGCCAGATGACTAGAGAAACTAAATAGGACCTAGGCAGGCAGCCTGGGTAATGTAGCCTCTTTAAGAGGCTCTCTTGCTGGAAAGACAAAGGGAGAAGGTAGAGTTACTAGGGCCACTTGGAAGCAGTTGGAACCAGGTTAGGGTGAGCATCAGGAGCTGGAGCCAAGGAGGAGCTTCAGGAGAGATGGGGTGGAGGGTCTGACTTCTCCTTTTCTTCATGGGTTTCTTCCATAGCTAAATTCAACTGGAAGCTAGCTGATTCAGTCTGTAGGGCTCCCTTGCAGATGTAGAACTGGCAAAAGGAGGACAGAACAGGCCCCGGAGCATGGTCACTAGGTCAAGAACAAAGGATGTTTCTATGTAAGACAGGGAAGGCATGGACAATGAGAGTAAATTACAACAACAAAATTAATATTAGGTCATTCCATAGAACTCAAGGTGGAAAGCATTAAATACAATGAAAGGGTCTTTATTTCCCTCCTCCTGCCCTCCCTCACTCCCTACTTTTTCTTCCTCTCTTCTTTTTTTTATAGCTAACTGGTGCAATTCACAGTGGAGAATTCAATATTTTAACTATAAAGAAAAATTCAGTATCAATAGAGGTGACTCTAATCCCTTTGACAGATCAAGCCAACAAGAGTAAATAAGGACATGCAGCAATAGTTCATATTAAGACACATGACAGTAGCCAAACCTAGAGTCAGAGTTATCCACAACTGTGAGTGCTTCTGTTAGCTCACAAGAAAAATGAAAGTAGATGGAGTCTATTATGGCTTCCACTCAAGAGGACATAAAAAACCAATATAACTTTAGGAAAGCAAGAGAGAAGAATCAATAAAAACAGAAATCAATATGTTTAAAAGAAGAGGGGAACTGATAAATTTACCAAGGTCCTATTTCAAAAAGATCAATAAAAGACAAAAACTATAGGAAAATCTCAAAATAAAAAAAATGAGCCAAAGGCCAGCAAGATGGCTCAGTGGATAAAAACACTTGGTGTCAAACCTGATGACCTAAAGTTTGGTCCCCAGAACCTCCATGGTGGAAGGGGAAAACTAATTCTTGTAAATTGTTCTGTAACTTCCACGTATGTACTATAGCACATATGCATAAACACACACATACACATACACATTCACACATGCTGATAACAGCTTTGGAAATAAACTGAGAGACAGTTTGCAAAAGCGAGGGAAAAAAATCTAAATATATTAAGAAGCAAATGCTGACTAAGAGACAGCTAAAAGCACTTGGCTGCCAAGCCTGACAGCCTGAGTTTGATCCCTGGACTCACATTGTAGAAAGAGGAAAACCAGCTCTTGCAAATTATACTCTGACCTCCATACTAGTGCTGTGGCTTTTGTACTCAGCCCCATAAATAAAATTCCAAAATTTTTTTTACAAGAGAACTAAATGGTAATATAGCCACAGATATTATATTAAATCTACTGTAAGAGCCATGCTATGTGTGACTTAAATCACTTGAAAATATCCATTATGAGAAGAATTTTTTTGTAGTGAAACAGAAAAGTTATAAAATTGGAAGAGGGTTTATTATAATTCATGAGGTCTGGAAATTACACTGTCATGGAATCAATATTAATAACATATGAATCATTTCTCCTATATGGTATACATCTTATCTACCAGTAAATTTAATTTACCGATCTCTTTTCCCTATTATAATCTATACTTCCTGAGGGCAAGGACCCGTCTCTTGATTTCACAGCTCTAATACATAGCTAAAGATATACCGGGGGTGCTCAAGAGATGGATGTGGAGAAAAGACCCCTCCCTCTTTTTGTACTTCCTCTCATCTTTCCTTTCTTCAACATAGCCCACAGAATAGTTAGAAGCAAGATCCATTCAGCTTAGAATGGAGAGCACCCTATTGTCATTCTTTATGTCCTACCTGTGATCTGTTTCTCTATGGATACTGTATTCGCCTGAAGGACACATGACTGACAAGCTCCAGTGTGGTGCCCACAGAGGAATCATCTGCAAGCCATGCTGCTTCTCAAGAACTGCCCCAAGCTGGTGACTCACAGAATGACCCAGCAGGCTCTGGCTGTTGCTAGGAAACTGTGGTTCCCACGTGGAACTCAGAACCACACTTGCAGGTTGTCCCTGATAACTTAGAGGAAATGAAGAGCTGTCAGAAACGGCAAAGGGAAAACAAAAGCTAAAATGAAGACAGCAGTGCCATAAATCTATGGGGATTCGAGACAAAAGTGGTGAAGATTCGTTGGCGTCATCAACAAAAGCCACTTTTGTGTTTACCCCTTCTGATGTAAAGATCGGTGAGAACTGGACCGTGATGACACCCATTTGTAGAGTCTTGGAACTTTGCCCATGGAAGGCTTTGGGAAGTGACATAAGGTCCTTGTGCTCTGGACCCCAGTCCACACTCTGATTTGGATCACTCTGGTTTCCTAGGCCATTGACTTTTGCAAGTTGATGTCTGCCATAGTCCCCAGCACACCTTTGACCCATTGCAATTCAGTGTGGGCCAGGTGCACAGAAGCAGCAGCACAAGGAAACAGCAGTGGGCTTCAGACTTGACTGTGTGCCACCTTTAGCTGGAGGGTTTCTTAAACGCACGCTGGAGCACTTTACTCTCGGAATTTCTGATTCATGAGGCGTGGGTGGGGAGTAAAAGTGTATATTCCTAATTAGGTTTCCAGGTAACTGGATACTGCTGTCCGGTGACCACACTTTATGGATATGCCTAGACTATTAAGACTTACAAAGAAATGCCAGATCACATAACAGGTAAAAACCAGGTCCAAGAGATGGTAGTGGATCTCCTAAGGTCACTTAGCTACTGGTAGTGGGCTCAGACCCAGGCTCCCTGAGTTGAATACCAGCATTTTTCTCACTACAAAATGCTCTCCAAGCAATGCTTCTTTGAAAATCCTCCAAGACACTCCAGATGGCTGCCAACCGGGGTGGTCCTACCCAGCGAATGCCAAGTTGCTAAATCCAACCCTGATAGCGACAGCTTAGAAGATGAAGCCAGAGACAGTTTGCAAAAGCCTTTGTGTTCTTCCCAGCGTCGTCTCTCATATTTCTAAATACTGTAGAAGGAAAAGGAAGTGTGTTGAGGATGAGCAGACACAGTGAAGCAGGGCTCTGACACGTTCCCAAAGAGGCATGCCTCCAATTCTGTGCTGCAAGCCAGGACTGCTGGCAGGAAGCCCCATCTGCTTTGGACTCAAACCACGAAGCAGTCCCCTCTTGCCCGCCCCCTGACTTCCAGCCTCATGTGAGCTGAGATGGCCTCAGAGATATATTTAAAATGTAAAATATACACATGCCTACTACTTTTGCTAGAAAAGATAGGCTTTATTAACCATTCCGGATCATTTAAGCTTCAGGATACAGTTCTGCCTATTTGAAAGCTGGGCATGGCAGTGCATGCCAATAATTCTAGAACTTGGGAAGCTGGGGCAGGAGGATGGAGAGTTCAAGATCGCCCTGTCTACACAGTGAGTTGTAGATCAGTCTAGGTTACATAGTAAGCTCCAGGCCAGCCTGGCCTTCAGAATGAGACCTTATCTCAAAACAGAATAAAAAGTCAGCCAAAAGTCAACCAAGCAGCCTTTAATTCACAAGGTGTATCTAAAAGCAAAACAAGGGTACGTGCAGAGTTGTCCTGGGCTCAACTAATCTCCTCTTTGACCCTGTCAAGACTGTCCAAGGTCCACTCTTCCCTGCCCCCCTTGTTGAAATTACTCTTTATTTACCTCTGGCAATCTTAGCTAAGCTATGAGATGAGAGATCGAAGGGCTTGTTTGCCACAAGCCTTTTAGTTTTAATAAAAAGTTGTTTGAAGATTAAAGAAACCTCTGATGCATGAAAACCAAAAATTCTAATGGAGAAATGTGGGTGTGGTGGGGGTGGGGGAAAGAATCACCAGCACCTAGGATCTTTCTTGGGAGTCTCTATGTCGTGCCTCCCAGGTGGCCACACTTTGTCTCCTGCTAAAGCTAAAGGTTGCCCTGTGAACTGTTAACACTTGAAATGCTGGGATTTCACAAGCCCACTTGTACCTGCCAGAGTCTCTTCTCACAGAGCTCTGTGTCCACTAGATGGCATTCAGATAGAGCTGGTGGGCCAGTTCCTACTCTATAGCTTAGGATGCTGAGGAAAAATGAACTGGGATGGGGGAGGGTCTCATTCCTCCTAGGGTTTCAGATTTGTTCATATACTTAAAGAATGAACTCTGGGTGTGGTGATTACTGTTGACTCGGTGTGGAAATATGTGACATTTCACTTGTGTATGCCAGTTTGAAGTTCCCAGTGTGTTTCACATTATCCTCTTTAAGCTCATTTCTTGGATTTGTAGAAAATTTTCATTTCCATTCACTTATGGCATAACAGAGGTTTAAATATATCAGCCAGAAAGTAGCTAAGTTAGAATTTGAAAGTAAGTCTTGATTTTGGATTCCAAGAACATACGTCATCAAAACCAGTAAACGAGGGAGGTAGCATAGAGGAGACCGAAGCTGATTGGGTGGGCAAAGAGGCCTTTGCAGGACCAAGTGGACCTGGAAACTCAGTCTGGCCAGACTATGAAGTACGAGAAGGAAAATAGTCCTCCCTCTGGTGATATCAACAGATGCAGCCATCCCTGTACTTAGCATCCAGTGGTCTTGGTAGCACAGGGTAGCCTGTGACATCCAGGAAGACAATAAATTTAGTCACTGTGGGGTTGGGCTGACAGAGAGGAAGAAGGTTATTTAAGTGCAGCAGAGGATTTTTCTGTGAACCTTTGAGATTCTACTCATGTAGTCAAGTCAACTCCTGAGAAGGTGAGAGGTGGCTTTCAAACTACATTCCTTCTGAGAATGCAGAAATGACTGTGGGTATATGGAAGGATTTGTGCTGAGCAAAGATCTCTCAGGAATTATCTATATGCTGTCTACTCATGCAGTGTTCAATATAATTGTTATATGGTTATGTATTTCATTAATATTGTCATGTCTTAGCATGCCTACCCCATATTTCAGATATTGTCAGGGATGCTAAGAAAAGGGATTATGTTAACCAGCAATGTTCCATGCATTTAGTTACTCAAGAAATTAATATTGATATGGCCATATCTTTGACCAAAGTGGTTAAGAGGAGGGGTTTTTGGGAGTATGGATTACCAGGTACAAGGATACTAGATAGGAAGGAGCTTAATCTGTGGTGAAGAATAAGATCTCTTAAACTGGGCGGTGGTGGTGTACACCTTTAATCCCAGCACTCAGGAGACAGAGGCAGGAGGATCTCTGTGAGTTT
>LOJH01036037.1:1091-15611 GCA_001685095.1 Ellobius talpinus | reverse complement strand
GGGGAGAGGAGAGGAGAGGAGAAGAGAGGAGAGGAGAAGGGAGGAGAGGAGAGGAGAGGAGAGGAGAGAAGGAAGGATGGAAGGAAGAAAGGAAGGGAAGAAGGAAGGATGGGAGGAAGGGAAGGAGGGAAGAAAGGAGGAGCTGTTTCAAAAAAAACCACCAATGAGGGATCCAAAGGACCCAGCACTATTGACACAACATCCCCAGGTGAACCCACTGGTTTTTTCCTCTGGCTTCTGAGACCAGATTTAGACAGGCCATACTTTGGTTTGGCCAAAGCAAGAGCGCTGTGTGCGCTGACAACAATGTCAAATTCTTACTTGTATATAGTAAATAAGAAATGTTTTACCTTTCAGCAAAGGTATCAAGTTTCCCCAATTCATCAGAGAGACCAACAAGGGAATCCAAGGTCCCCACCTAGAAAAGACCATAAAGGAATTAAGCTCATGTTCTTTCTGGTCAGGAGTGTAAGGTGTCCCTTTTAACAGTCACATAGGGACTCACTTCCCTTTGAGTTGGATGTCTTTAGCCAACATCCAGACTAAACTATGGGAAAACACTTAGATTAAGAACTATCTCTTTAGCTGGGTGGTAGTGGTGCACACCTTTAATCCCAGCACACAGGAGGCAGAGCAGGTGGATCTGGCCACCCTGGTCTACAGAGATCCAGGACAGCCAAAGCTGTTACATGGAGAAACCCTATCTCAAAAAACAACAAAAACCTCTTTTTAACTTTATTATTATCTGTGTGGTATGTACATGTCAGTGTGTATGTCCTATGTATACACATGTGTGAAGATACTTATACATGTAGAGGTCAGAGGTCAACATAGGGTGTCTTCTTCAATTTCTTTCTATCTTGTTATTTGAGACAGAGTCACTGAAACATGGAGCTCAGCAGTTCAGCTAGACTGGGTGACCAGGGACCTCATCTCGGCTTGTCTGAGGCTGAGATTACAGGGACTCCCATCTCTGCTTGCCCAGTGCTGGGATTACAGGTGCCCCCATCTCTGCTTGTCTGGGGCTGAGATTACAGGGACCCTCGTCGCTGCTTGCCCAGTGCTGGATGACAGGTGGATGCCAGTGAAACCTGTTATAGATGCTAGGGATCCAAACTTGCTTCCTTATTTTTTAAAATTGCATTTTCTGGCACAGGATGACAACAGAATGAGCTGACATCATCTCTCTCTCCCAGGAAGGACTATTGATGATCTGACCTCAGCTCAGTTTGTAGCGGGCCTTTTCAGATTCAGGGTCTGTTTCTTAGTATAGCAATAAATGTGGTATCCACAGACCTCCTGAAGGGTCTTTCCAGAGACATGGGAAGGAAGGGTCTGCTCCACAGTACAGGATGACAGGTGGGCACGCCCAGCTTTTTACAAGGCTGTTGGGACTTGAACTCAGGCACTCTACTGACTGTAGCCCTAGCCTCCTCCCTCCCTTTCCTCCCAGCCCCCTCTCTCTGAGAAAGGGTCTGACAATTTAGCCTTGGAACTTCTTTTGTAGAGCAGGCTGGCCTAGAATTTATCCTCTAGCTTGCCTCCAGAGTGCAGGGATTATGGATGTGAGCCACCACGCCTGGCCTGGCCTGACCTAATCTTTTTGAAAATGATCATTCCAGAAGGCTAGAGAGATGACTCAGTAGTTAAGAGCACTGGCTGCTCTTCCGAGGACCCAGGTTCCGTTCCCAGCACCCACATGGCTTAAGTTACAAGGTCTCTAATGGCCTCTTCTGTCCTTCATAGGCCCCAGGCACATACGTGGTGAACAAACATACATGCAAACAAAAACACTCAAAAAACAAAATATTTTTTAAAAAAGATTGTTCCTGTCTCACTCATCTTTTACCAGTTTTCATCCTAACCTCCCCATCCACCACAAGAGCCCTCTCAGAACCCCCCATTTGAACCCTCACTGCACCCTCTTTCTCCCCTCCAGCAGAATCAGAAGTCCTGGACTTCCTGGACTCCCTCTAGGTCAAGAAAAACAGCAGAGCTGAAGGGCTCCCAAACCACACCTTTAGCTATGCCGCGGGTCTGTTTAGATACTGCAGACAACACAGGAACACTCCAGGAGCCACTCCCAAGGATCCCTTCCACTTCCCATCCACACTCTATCCGACGTGGCCTGCCCTATTCATGCTTACCTGTGGCTTTAAGTCCCTTTGGGCCACAATTAATCTGGGGCTGTGGCAGAAAGTCCCATTGACACCCCTGCCCCCTACCTCTGTTCATCCTCTAGCTCAAGTTTATTTTTATTTATCTTTACCATTCCTACATTTGCCTTACTTAACTCCTGCTCTCCTTGGTTTCTGAAGAATTTGCCTTCTTGCTCAGAAATCCTGCCCTCCTCCAATCCATAACCCCTCCCTCCTCTGGGGCTCTTACCTTGAAGTCGGGGATGGCGAACTCGGTGTTGTGGGACAGGTTGGACTTCGAAGTTACATTGTTCATCCTCTCCAGAGCTTGTAAGTTTTCCTTATCACCAGGAGCCGAAATAAGCCAAAACTCGGACATGTTTGTAAGTCTTCCGGTTATCCGGTTACCAGCGGGCACCAGGACAAATGCACACAAACAGAAACAGGAGCGGAGATGTGTCAAATGTCTACTTCACCCTTCCTTACCTCAGAATTAATCCTCTCTGGGCCCTGCCGCCTTTCTGTTTGTCATGCCTGGGCTTTGACCTTCTTGTGCATTTTCAGCAGCTTTAAGGACACCTATCTGCCCCCTAAGCATTCTGACTGCACCCCACAGGGAAGCTTCATGGCCCACCCACCCTAGGTGCTCTGATTGATCCCAGACTGTTTCCTTACACTCCCCGGGCTCCGGTGCATGGAACCTTCTGGGAAGACACTTTCCATCTTTACATACTGTATTTTATGGAATCCGGAAAGAGTGGATGGAGATGGGAGACAAGGGATTTTTTCACCGTATAACATCAGGTCAAGCCCCAGATCTCAGCTGGTTTAGAATGGAATTAGCTGTAGAAACAAACTTCAAAGGAGCTTTTCAAAGGGTTACTAGTCTTTTTTTCTGCTGAGAAAGAAGGCTCTCTGTGGGGCCAGATAGCTTGCTGGGCCAGCACAACCAGCAGTTTCAACGTTGCATAGGGGTGCAGGGGCCTCGGTTTGTTCTGCCCATTCAAACGTGTGTACATTCACACCTTCCCCCTTGGCGGGTTCTCCTCTCCTGTCACCTCCCTCGTGCATCCCGTCCTGGGACATCTACAGAAAACTGGAGAATCACCACGGGATAGCGTGAGCCCCCGCGGAGCCCTTTTCTCTCTACCTCCACCTCACACCGACCTGAGACCCTGCGCGTCCCTGCTAATCTTGCACAAACCAAATGCTGTTCTTTCCGACCTGACTGCATATCGCCTGGGGACAAACTGGCTAGTGCGCAGCTCCTGGGGAGATGCCACCTGCTAAGCCGGGGAGAGTGCGGCGTGGGCGCCGGCTTCCCAAGTTCACATAGAGAAGGTGCATATCCGGGCCGCGAGGACGCAAGGAGGTGCAGACCCGATGAGGGTGGTAGGTCGTGTCGCCCCTGGCTGTCTCAGCAGTTCACTCCCCACCCCTGGCTCTTGTTGCTACTCGACCACGCGTCCTTACCAGGAGCAGCGGGAGATTGTCTAGGCTGTAGACGACACGCGGGGACGCGGGGCGGGAGGCTCGGCCGGAGCGCACGGCCGGCTCCCGGGAGGCAGCGGCTTCAATAGTCCGGTGCGCGCCCCGCCCCGCCTTTTATCGCAGCGGGAGGGGCAATCCTTGGCCCCTCGGACATTTGCATACGGGCTGCCCGCCTCCCTCAGGTCCCTGTTGTTGTGGCGCTGCTGGGGACCCGCGACTCGCAGAGCAAGCTCCGGGGCAGGATATATATATATATACAGACAGGGTACAGAAGAGCACTAGTCACCGGGGTGGGGGGTGGGGGGGTAAGGTGTCCAACGTCTCTTCCGCACAAGGGCTCAGTCCGGAGCTGTGGGGTAGCTGAGAGCCTTACCCAATGGCGCTAATAGCGACACCTTAGCGAGGCAGCAACAGGAAGGGATTCCCAGAGGGTCCTCTGGGCTGCAAGCCTTCACCTCCTACTCCCACCTCACCGCAGCCTACCTAGGTATCCTGGTAAATCACCTGCTCCAGGGTGTTTCCAAGGTCCATGCACGAGAGTCCAGGCTAACCCACGGAAAGCAGCGCAACAGGTTCACAGATGTTTTTCAACACACAAACGCACACACACCTGCAGGGAGGAGTGGCTCCTCTACGGTCCGCGTGGGCGCCTGCCTTCTCCAAGTTGCCCAGGCAACACCCATCTCATATCACCCACACGGAGGGGGATCTAACGCTGTTGGAATTGCGCTGAGGGATCGAACTCAAGTGGACTGCTTGCCTAGCAGGTGCAAGGTCCTTGGTTCCATCCCTAGGACAGGGGGAAAAAAAGAATATGGGGGAAAAGTTGCATAGGATTTCAGTGTGACTAATGAGCTCTTACTAGCCCAGCCCAAAGTTCATTTTAGTTCCTAGCGAAATTAGTTAGGTAGGTAGGTAGGAAGGAAGGAAGGTAGATAGATAGGTAGGTGGTGGGGTCTACAAGGCTTAAGTGTATATTCTCTCTGAAATCAGAAAGTGGAGTCATGAGATGGCTCCACAGATGGAAATGCTTGCCACCAAACCTGATGACCTGAGTTTGATACCAGAATCCATATAGTGGAAAGAGAATTGACTCCCAAAAGTTGTCCTTTGACCTCTACAGGAATACCTTGGGAGAGTACACACTACACACACACACACACACACACACACACACACAGAGAGAATATGAATGAATAAATAAATCTGCAAAAATATTTGAAACTAGAAAGGGAAACCCCAAGAATTAACCCATGAATGTAAAAGCAAGAGTCAGACATAGTAGCACACACCTTTAATCCCAGCACTGGGGAGGGAGAGGCAAGCAGACCTCTGTGAGTTTGAGGCTAGGTTGACCTACATAGTGAGTTCCAGACCAGTCAGGGATATATAGTAAAATCCTGTCTCAAAAAAATAAAAAAAATAAAAATAGGGGGCTAGAGAGAGAGCTCAGATGTTAAGAGCATTGGCTGCTCTTTCAGAGGTCCTAAATTCAATTCCCAGCAACCACATGGTGGCTTGCAACCATCTGTAATGAGATCTGATGCCCTCTACTGGCCTGTATGCATCATAAATAAATAAATCTTTAAAAATATAAAAACAAAAACAAGGTAAATATACTCACACGCCCCTAAGAATTCATTTCTAGGGCCAAAAAGAGGGAGCTGAGCAGTCCTTTCCTGCAAGCAATGATTTCAGGGGTTTCGGGGAGAGATGATGCTAAGAGGGTTGTTGAAGGTGTTTGCTGCTGCCTTAAGAAAGGGCTCTTCTCTCTCCTATATCAGACAAGCCGTATTAATCCACTCACGTGAATGTTTTCCCATCCTTGGGGAGAGAACTTGACGTGCTCTGAGACTTGCTGTGACGTGTGGTGGTGGGAAGTCCAGGTGGCAACAAGTGTGGTTTAAGGTCAAGGTGATTGATCTCACTGTGATGCATTGTGGCCCTGGAGCTCCCAGCACCTGCAGTGCACATCACTGTGTTGAGACACTGCTGGGCATTAGTCAGTACTTGCAACATGTCCCAAGGGAGGACACCTGAAACCAAGGGATGAGGAAACGCTGTGTGCACATGGAGACTAAGGGCCTAGACCAGGAAAGGAGCAGCCTGCTTGAACACTGGTGGTCTCAGTCGTGGACTTTGAATCATTCCATTTATTTTTCCAGAGAAACCAATACGATAGACCCAGGACCAGATCACACTGAAAGTCAAGGGAAGGGAGACAGTCAAAGGAGTTTGATGAATGGCTCCGTTAATGGGAGAGCTGCAAACGGAACTCCGGCTACTGATCTGGAGTGTGTCCTCACACTTGCCTGCCGGCCAGCCCACAGGACTGTGGCATCACTTGAACCCATGTCGCCCCTTCCAGTCAATATTTTTCATGCTTCTAGTGTTGGCTTTCCCAAGACTATGTTGAGAAGTGTCTTTGGCTTTGCTTATGACACCATTCTTCCTATAAATCTCATTTCTTCAAGTTTGTATTGTTATTTAAGAGTCAAGGCATGACTGGGATCTTATGGAGTGGCAGCACATTTTCATGGTATGTCTGAGGCCCTGGCTTTAATTCCCAACACTTCAAAATAAATAAATCAGTAAGTCATTCAAACTGGCTGTGGTAGTACACACCTGTGACCCTAGTGCTCGGGAGGCTGAGACAGGGGTACTTTGAGATCTAGGTCATCCTTGACACAGTGAGGCCCTACCTTAGATACACATCTATGCACACATGTATAAATACGATTTAAAGTCAAATAACTCTGGGAGCACTGATGGAGAAAACAGTGAAGAACTGTTGAGTTCTGTGTTCTTCTACACATTTTTACTCAAATCTGAACTCCCAGCCTTTTACTCACTCTCTCTCTCCCTCCCTCCCTCCCTCCCTCTTTCTTCCTTCCTTCCTTCCTTTCTTTCTTTCTTTCTTCCCTTCCTCTCTCTTTTTCTTTTTTTCTCTTTTTGCTTTTTGTTTTTTGAGACAGGGTTTCCTCTGTGTAACAGTCCTGGCTGTCCTGGAACTTGCTTTGTAGACCAGGCTGGTCTCTAATTCACTGGGATCCACCTGCCTCAGCCTCCCAAATGCTGGGATTAAAGGTGTGCACCACCACTACCCAGTCAATTTCTTTCTAAGATGTATTTGGTTTTATTTTATATGTATGGATGTTTTACTCGCAGGCGTGTCTGCACTACTCACATGCAGATGGTAGTTAACCACCATGAGGTGCTGGGAATTGAACCTGGGTCTTCTGGAAGAGTAACCAGTGCTCTACCTCACAGGTGCTCCACACCACGGGCCCATCTCTCCAGCCCTATTGTCAACTTCTTGTTCAACATCTACATTTACGATGGAGATACCTGCTGCTTTCAAAGGCAACTTGACTTTTTCTATGTAACCTTTCTTCTGCTTACAAAGACACTTCAGGGCTTATTATAAAGAATTTGGAAGTTGGACAAGGTAGTACCTGTCTATAATAGCATTAATAGCAAGGTTTACGCAACAGGATAGCAAATTCCAGGTCCACCTGGGCTATGTAACCTGACCCTGTCTCCAAAAATGTTTAAAAAAATAAAGAAGTTAAAAATACTCTATAGTCCTGTGTCTAAAAAAATCATCACTGTTGACATGTAAATTGTTAGTTTTAATACATATTCATATATGCAAATGTAGACTTTGTATGATTAAGTTTATATGTTGTGAATAAAGTCTAGCATCTTGCTATTGATTATTCTCTCTCTCTCTCTCTCTGTAGAACAAGTGTTCTTATGTATATGCAGGTATTCACAGAGGCCAGAGATCAACCTTTGATGTCATCTTCGGGTGCTATCCGTTTGGTTTCTGAGCAGACTCACCCCTGATTCAGCTAGACTACCAGGTCAGGGAGCCCTCAGGATCATTCTATCTCCAACTGCCCAGTGCTGAGGTTACAAAAGTGTGATACTGCAATAGACTTTTCTTTTTAAAATGTATGTTTTGGGAATTAAGCTCAGGTACTCAGGCTTGCAAGACAGGCAGTTCTCAGACTGAGCTATTGCATGAGCCTTGTTGATAGATTTTTTTTAAAGACTTAAAAAATTACCATATGTATCTTCTCAGTGAAGGACAATCAGTGTCAGCAGCACTTATCATCAGAACTTGAGTCAGATTTCAAAGCAAATAAGGAAGACTTGTCAGAGAACTTATATATATATGGATGTGTTTGTTTCAGGGGGTGAGTTTTGAGGCTTTGAGTTGTCAGAGAACTTATATATCTATCGGTGTGTGTGGTGGTGAGGGTGTGAGTGTTGCCCAAGAAGCTTGACTTATAGTTTTCAAGGGCAAACACATCTATACCCATTAGTTTCCCTATCACTTTAACAGAGAAATAAGAAACCAGCTAAGAGCCCTGGGTCTTGATTCCTTGTTACACAAAGAGGTTAAAAGCATAGGCTTTCCACTCTACAAGCAAAGTGCTTCTCTTCTGTGCCTGCCATGGCCCCTTTCCTCTCCCCTTTCCCATACATCCCCAGAGTGTCTGATCTCTACTGCCAAAGCACTGAGAGTTCATGACCACTGCTTTAACAGCAGCCCAGGATACATGGGGATTTGTGGACACGGTGGCTTCCTACCTATTCCCAAGTCATTTCAATGTGCTCACAGAGTCGCCCACCTTGATCATCTCCAGTTGGATTTGGTGAGCTATTCCTGAAATGTTGGCAAGGATCATGCATTGAGCCAGCTAAAGTCTGTGCAAGATCAAACAGTCCCTTCGGGTTTGGGAACCAGAAGGACAAGACTGGCCTATTTAGTCTGTTGTTCTCTGGCCACTCCCAGATGGCAGGCCTGGAGACTTCTTTATTTCCTCATACAGACATGCATCTGAGATCTGAGGATGTACTTTACAAACACACAGAGACAGAACTGCATCTCGGTGGGCTTGTGGGCTTTTCTAGGTTTTACTGAGAACCTCAGAAAGATTTTTCTTGTCCATTCTTTGGTGGGGGAAATGGGAGTGGGACTGGACCACAAGAGTGGATCTGATAAAAAAAAAAAAAACCTCAGGCTTTGGAATCAGACAATCGGATAAACTGCTTACCTACATTGCGGTTCAGATTTCCCACTTGAAAAAGGAATTTGGCGACGCCCACATTTTCTGTGTCTCATGGGAATTGTAAGAGAGATGCATGTTTCTGACAAGAACACCTGAGTCACAGTCCCCTCACTGCCCACTTTTCTTATAAACCCAGCAGTGCCTTACATGCTTCGTGTGACACACTGGTTATGCCTGAAAAAGCACAAGGACTCAACTTTGGTCTATAGTTTCTCTTTCAGCCAAAACCTCTTTATGTTTTAGGAGAGGCATCATATATCGGGGCCATTTGTTGCAGTTATTTCATTTGTAGCTCCAGTTGGCTTTGAACTCACTATATTCATCAGGCTGCCTCCTGCCTCTGCCTCTCAGGTGCTACAATTAAAGGCTTGGGCCACCATGCCTGGTGTCATTTCATCTTTTCTTCCAGGACTGGGGACTGAACTTGGGGACTCATTTTTGTTGGGCATAGCTCTACCACTGAGCAATATCCCCAGGTTCAACATCACTTTTTGTTGGAGAGTCTTCTTTTGATATTGTCAATGGGCTCCTCCCTCAGATCCCCATCTAACATGTTTTGATATTGTCAATGGGCTCCCCCCTCAGATCCCCATCTAACATGTTTTGATATTGTCAATGGGCTCCTCCCTCAGATCCCCATCTAACATGTTTACCTCCCTCATGTTTGAGACATGCAAAAATAATTCAGGGTTTATAACTACAACAGAGCAGCGCAGGCATGGTGACAGAATCGTGAGCAGCCCCAGCTCTCTAAGGTATGAATGCTGAACACTAGGTAGGAAGTGCTACCTGCATAAAAATGAAGTATAAATAATCAAGAAGTGCTGTGATCCTCATTTCACAGATGAGGAAGCAGGCTCAAGGAGATTAAGGGCTCTGTCCGACCTGAGCACAGATGGCGGTTCACCTGGGACCTGACATTCATCTTACAACCTCCAAGTTCCTGTTGTTCTACAAAAACTAAAATATTCAGGGCGGTGGTGGCACACACCTTTAATCCCAGCACTTGGGAGACAGAGGCAGATGGATCTCTGTGAGTTCAAGGCCAGCCTGGACTAAACAGAGAAACTGTCTTGAAAAACCACCTCTCTCTCATACACACACAAAAAGAGCTAAAATGCCCCTCTGAGGCCCTGTCCAAAGAACTACTTACTTGTTCCATCTGGAGTTATGTGCAGTTTTTACACACACTCACTAATTCTCTTGACTTTATTAGACTTTGTTTGTTTGGTTTTTTTGAGACAGGTTTCTCTATGTAACAGTCCTAGCTGGTCTGAAACTCACTTTTGTAGACTAGGCTGGCCTTGAACTCACTGAGATCCACCTGCCTCTGCCTCCCAAGTACTAAATTAAAGGCATGTGCAACCAGCACCCAGCAACTTTAAACTTCAAGTCGGTTTTGAAGTCGGTTCTCAAATGTGGAAGATAATAAGCACCTATTATCAGTACTTTTTGTTTTGTTTTTCGAGATAGGGTTTCTCTGTGTAACAGTCCTGACTGTCTTGGAACTCACAGAGACCCGCCTGCCTCTGCCTCACAAGTGCTGGGATTAAAGGTGTGTGCTACCATTGTTTGGCTAGTACTTGTATTTTTTAATTATTGTTTTATGTTCGTTGGTGTTTTGATTGCATGTATGTCTGTGTAAGGGTGTCAGATCCCCTGGAACTGGAGTTACAGACAGGTTGAGCCTCCATGTAGGCGCTGGGAATTGAACCTGGGTCCTATGAAAGAGCAGCCAGTGCTCTCAACTGCTGAGCCCCTCTCTCCAGCGCCTAGTACTTCTTTTTAAAAAAGACTTTATTTTACTTATGTGTATATGTACATGTCTGGGTATGGGTATGTATACATGAATGCAGATACCTGTGGAGGCCAAAAGAGGGCATCAGATGCCCCTGAAGCTGCAATATCACGTGGTTGTAAGCAAACCAACATGGGTGCTGGAAACTGAACTCAGGACATCTGCAAGAGCAGTGCATGCTTTGTTTGTTTGCTTTGAGACAGGGTCTCTCCATAGAGCCCCAGCTGTACTGGAAGTCAATATGTAGACCAGGCTGACCTCGAACTCAGAGATCTGCCTGCTTCTTGCTTCCCAAGTGCTGGGATCAAAGACGTGTGTGCTACCACACACCCACATACCTTTCCACCTTGGATCAGTATGTGATCTTAAGCATTGTGTCATCTCTCCAGACCCTGATCTTTATTCTTAACTGTCAGCTTGATTGGATTTGGGACACCTAGGACACTAGTGAAGCACACTACTAGGTGTTAAATATTCTTCCTGGCCAACAAATCTCTCCACCAATGCAAATAATCCCAATCAGACCAAATAAGACCAAATTAGAAGATGCCCAGGTTTAATGGCAACATTCCCAGGTGCCCCCTCCACCGCCCGCCCCCCCGGGGAAAACACAGAAAGGGGAACAAAGAACCAAAAGATCACGGAAAACTGGGAGACCACATGTTCATTCGCGGGGGGGCAGTTTAAGTAGTCTGTGGAGTGGTCTTGACTTTCCCTGGGAAGGGGTCACCATTTGGTGTGCTTTCTTGGAGGTGGAGTTTGGACTGAGGTAACTCCCGGGGGAGGGAGCTTAGAATGGAGTTTTCTGCCCAACATTTCAAAAATGAATGCCGGGGGGCTGGGGTAAAGCCCCCAACTAAACATTCCAGACTGTTTGAATAAAGGGGTGTTAAGGAGCTGAGGTGAAGCCCCCAACTAAACATTCCAGACTCTTTGTATAAAGGGGTGTTAGGGAGCTGAGGTGATGCTTTTAATCAAACACTATGGTGAAATGTCTAGAGACAAGTAGACCTAACGAATGGATTAATTTTGCATGGATTCATAATTCAATGGCATTGTTGGGATAAAAGTAAAAAGTGGGGCCTAGTCCCTGCTGGGTGGTCCCTTGGGGGATATAATCCTGCTCAGGCCCCTTCCTGTCTCTCCCCTTTCTCTTAGCTGGCTGCCATGATGTGAGCAGTTCTATTGCCACGCCTTCCCCACCATGATGAACTGAAGCATCTGAAACTGTCGACCAAAGGAAAAAACAAAACCACAGAAACAGACCCCTCCTTCCTTCACATTGTTCCCAGTACTCCAGTGACAGCCATGCAAACATAAGAAAATCAGTAGCCAGAGTCGGGTGGTCGCTGTGACTAAACCTACCCATGTGGTTCTTGAGCCTTTGGAACCGTTTGAAGTGGGGACTTGGAAATGTTAGGAGATGCAGACTGGAGAAGTCCTGAAATACTGTAAGCATCTAAATGGCTGGTATCTCAGAAGATAGAAGCACAGACATAAAGGGAGCTCATGGAAGTTCATATGAAAATGATTGCTGCATTAGGAACAGCCCAGCGCCCACTCATGTTACATTCTAACAAAGATTTTAGCATCTGTGTCTGGAGGCTTTGTGGGGCTGAATTTTAAAGTACAGCCACTGGGAACGTATCTCAGCCTAGCACACTGGAAACTTGGGGTTCAGTGTCCAGCACTGTATAAAACAAGGGTGTGGTGTGGTGCATGGCTATAACCTCAGCACTCAGAAGGTGGAAACAGGGGGATCATTAGTTGAAGGTCATCTTTGCCTATAGAGTGAGTTTAAGACTTCCAGAAGCCAGAAGAGGGTGTCAAATCACCTAGAGCTGGAGTTACAGGCAGTTGTGAGCTACTGGACATGGGTGGGTGCTTACTAAAATCTCTCTCCAGTCCAAGAACAGAAAGGTCTTTAAAACTGCAGTATGAGGCTGGCAGGATGGCTCACTGGGTAAAGGCGCTCGCTACCAAGCCTAAAAACTTGAGCAATTCTCAGGACCCACGTGATGGAAAGAGAGAACTTATTGTCACATGATGTCCTCTGAGCTCCACACATGCACAGTGAGACATTCTCACCCCCCCACACGCACGCACGCGCGCGGACACACACACACACTCAAACTAAACAAATAAGTATTTTTAAAAACTAGCAGTTTGACTAAAAAAAGGATGAAGTTAAAGACAAGGGGGCATTGTTGTGAAAGAAACAAGGGCCTTTAAAAAAGAAATCAGTGAAGTTGCATTGAGACAAAAGGAAAAACACTTTGAGGGTACCTTAAGAATTGCCACTTTAGACCCCACCTACTGCAGCTTCATGGGTATGAAACAGAAGATTCTGAGCTGGGAGATTTGGGGGTACTGCTCACACTGAGCTGCCTTTGGGAGCTTTTCCCAAGGGTTAGCCACTCAGGGCTCAGAGGAAACTCTAGTGAGGTCCATTGGAATTCTGGCAGACAATTCTATCCATATAATGCTTGTTTTGTGAACATGCAAAATTCATGAGTTATGAGGTCACGGAGACTTCTACCTCTATTTCAAAGGAAGGCCTGAAGGCCAGGCAGCATGTGACATTCAGGATCCTACGAGCAGTTCCCAAGATGTGATGTGATGTGGATGTGAAGCCTAAGCTGAAATGGAGACTTGGAAATGCTGGGAATGCCAGGGACACAGGACAATCGGCCAATAAAACCACAGGAAATGAGTTGATCCTGCCTGAAGGAAAGGGAATAGGCACTGTAAGTGGCAAGACCACACGTCTGGAGTCAGAAGTCACATCATGACAGCTTGTGGCCTAGGAGGGCGAGACATGGAGCTATAGGAGTTAGCATTTGTTTTTCAAGTTTTGGTCTTTCTTTAATCAAAGCATTTCTTCCTTTGTCCCCATTCTTCTTGTTTGGGATGGGAACATTTATATTGCCCTTTTGTATGTTGGGAGTATGTAAATTTTGAGGGTTTTTTTGGTTTTTTTTGTTGTTGTTGTACAGGAGTTTATAGTCAATGTTGCCTTGAGTCTCAGAAGAAACATTGGACTTCATTTAGTTGGTTTTGTTGCTGCTTGTTTTTCTATTTTATTTATGTGTTTGTAGGAATGTGGGCATTAGTGTACCATGTACATGGAGGTGAGAGGACATCAAACTCTGGTTGTCAGGCTGGGTGGTGAGTATACCATGTGTATGGAGGCCAGAGGCTCTCCTCTCTACCACGTGGGTTTTAGGGAACCAAATTCTGGTTGTCAGGCTGCGTGGCAAATGCCTTTCTTAGCTGAGGCAGCCCCAGACTTGGGCTTTTGAGTAATGTTGAAACTGTAAAGATTACAGAATTCTTGGAGATGAACTGAAAATAGAGTTTGTGCTATGAGGCAGATATACTACAGCCTTGGGGGTGATCACAGTGGAATGCTATAAAAAGTCATGGTCGGATGGCAGGCTGACAAAAGGACCCGTGATGGTTGATCTTATTGCCAATCTGAGAACCTTGAAGGGCACCCAGGAAATCAGTGAAACTGCCATGATGTAGGTTTCTCTGCTCGATCTCTGAAACCATGAATCCAAACAAGTCCTCCCTGATTAAGTTGTTTCCGTTGAGTACTTCGGTCACAGAATGCAGAAGTAACCAGTAAGCTGTGCCCCGACATTTGCCCAGGAACTAAAGGAAACAAAGTGAGCAGTTCACACTCAGCAATGAAGGAAGGTGAACTCTTAGCACACACTACCTTGAGGAGCTCCATCCCTCCTGGCTCCTTCGCCTCCTCTTTTTCTCATTTGCATCTTCCTTTCTTTCCTCTCTTCTTTTGGGGATCCTGAGTAGGCCCTGGTGTACACATAATGCATGCATGCCTGTCATTCACCAATCCAGCCACTCACTTGGAAGGTTAACTAGACCCTGGAGGACCATAATGAAGACAAGAGGTCCCTGGCTTCAAGGTCTGAGTTTTGAGGTAGAGGAAGCCATACTCTGTCCCAAAAGCATCGATGAGAAAAGAAAGAAAGAAAGAAAGAAA
>LOJH01036036.1:0-12220 GCA_001685095.1 Ellobius talpinus | reverse complement strand
GTGGTGACTCCTGAGATTAAATATGCATGAGATCCCATGGCTTTATTCTGGACATGTACTTAGACAACTGAAATCAGGGGCTCAGATAGTTGCACATCTACAGTCATGGTAGCATTGCCACTGTAGCCCAAAGATGGAGACACCCAGTTGTTCAACAGTGTATGAATGGGTAAACAAAATACAGCCTACCCATGCAGTGGAATATTACTCATTTTAATAAAAAGGGAGGAAAGTTTGTAATGTGGTTTAGGATGGGTGAACCTTGAGGCTAGTAAGTCAAACAAACCAATTACTGAAGGGCAAATTTATGATTCCATTCATAATAGGGTCACCACATTTGTCAAAGTGATAAAGACAGGGTACAGTAATAGATGCTGTTAGCTAAGGAATTGGAGTACGGTTGGAGTTGGTGTTTAATGGGAACAGAGTTGCATTTTACAAGATGTAAAAAGATACGGAGATGGAGCTGGGCATTGGCGGTCCACACCTTTAATTCTAGCACTCAGAGTTAGAGGCTGGCGGATCTCTGTGAGTTTGAGGCCAGCCTGATATACAGAGTGAGTTTTAGGACAGCTAGAGATACATAGCGAAATCCTTTTTGCAAAACAAAACAAAACAAAAAGCTATGGAGGTGGATGTGGGGCTGGTTCTACAAACTTTAGGAACATGTTTATAGTGTCAGTGAACTCTATCTACAGTTAATTGACTAAGATTGTAAGTTTTGTGTTGTGTTGAATGAGAATGTCTCCTGTAGGCTCATATATTTGAATCCTCACTCTTCAGTTTGTGGGCTGTGTAGGAAGGATTAGAAGGTGTGGCCTTGGAGGAAGGGTGTCACAGAATGGGCTTTGAGATTTCAAAAACTCACACCAGGCCCAGTCAGTCCTTCAGTCTCTGTCTCTGTGTGTATCTGTAGACCAGGATGTAAGCTCTTAGCTCCTTCTCCAGCACCATGCCTGCTTGCCACCACACTTAGAACCATAATGGTCATGGACTAACCCTCAGAAATTGTTAGCAAGCCCCCAATTAAATGCTTTCTTTTATAAGGTGCCTTGGTCATGATATCTCTTCACAGCAGTAGTAACTATACGTTTTATGCTATATATTTCTTAAGCCAATGTTTGAAAAGAACGTTTTCCAAAGAATTAGTTTTTGCCCTTAATTGGACATTATGGGTTGTTTCTATGCTGCAGTGGAACCTTCAGGGAGAAACTCCCTTTGTTCCATGTGGCCTGTCACCTTTAGATCCTCATAGATGGGAATTTTTGCATTTGCCTGTGCATCTTGGTATGTGGACTCTGTGTTGTTTTGTTCTGACCATAGAGGCTTGGAATATCCATGGACTTGTCAGATTGACAAGAGGAAAATGGAGTTGACCCAGTACCTTGTGGGTTCTCTTTTCAGGGAAAAGGCCAGCCCTGGCATTAATCTCATTTGAGGGAGCAAAGCACTTGAGGACTATAACAGTAGCTGTGGTGGCCCTAGGGAGAGTGTTTTCTTGTGCACCCAACTGCTTTCCCTCCCCACATTTCCTGTTAGCCCTGTCTACTTTCTGGAAGCTGGAACTAACTTGCCTGCCTGCCTGCCTGCCTGCCTACATGCCTCCTCTTTCTCTTTTCCTCCTTAAAAAAGGGAGGGGGAGCTGGGGGTTGGTGTCACACGCCTTTGATCACAACACATGGAAAGCAGAGGCAGATGGATCTCTATGAGTTTGAGGCCAGCCTGGTCTACAGAACTAGTTACAGGACAGCTATAGCTGTTACAAAGAGAAACCCTGTTGGGGACGGGGAGGGAGGGGGTTGCTGGAGAGATGGCTTAGTGGTTAAGAGCACTGACAATTCTTCCAGAGGTCCTGAGTTCAATTTTCAGCAACCACAGGTGGCTCACAACCATCTCTGTTGGGATCTGATGCCTTCTTCAGATGTAGTTTTCAAATGTATAAATAATCTTTTAAAATAATTTTAAACCCCCTTTGTTATTATGTGTATGATATGTGGAGCGTGCATGGCATGCCACAGTATGCATATGGAGGCCAAAGGAAAGCTTTGGAGTTGGTTTTCACCTTCTACCTTTACCAGTTCTGGGTATTAACCTCAGGTTGTCAGGCATCCAGAGCAAGCACCTTTCCTGTTGAGCCTTCTTGCTCTCCCTGCCCTGACCCCACCACTACCACCACATGGACTGCATCCATATACCCTAACCTTTCTCTTATCCTTCCCTGCTTGTTCTTTTTTTGCTGATATGTGCGGATATATCTTAAATTGTCCTGAAGGTGCTGGTGAGTAGCATGTGTTCTTTATTGGGTGACTTAGTTACTTTCCCATTGCTGTGACACAGTACCATGACCAAGGCAACTTATAGAAGCCAGAGTTTGTTTTGGGCTTATGGTTCCTATCATGGCAAAGAGCATGACGACAGGCATGAATGATGCTGGAGTAGCTGAGAACTTACATCCTGATCCACAAACAAGCAGAAAGCATTTCCTGAGGGTGATGCACTGGGGATGACTGGGAGGTTTTTGAAACTTCTTCCAACAAGATCACACCTCCTAATCCTCAAATTGCCACTGATGGGAACCAGGTATTCAAATGCCTGATACTTATGGGGGATATCTCATTCAAACCACCATG
This sequence comes from Ellobius talpinus, assembly GCA_001685095.1. NCBI lineage: Eukaryota > Metazoa > Chordata > Mammalia > Rodentia > Cricetidae > Ellobius > Ellobius talpinus. The sequence goes on along the minus strand of LOJH01036036.1, from coordinate 9,590 downwards.
CTGGAGTTCTTGCTTCAATGCTTTGTGTACCATAAACTATCCCTTTCTAAACTGTCAGTGTTCGTAGGATTTCCCTTTCCTGGGCCTAGACCTCCACATGAAGGCCTTTCCTGGAACATGGCAGCAGCTCCCCACTCCCTTTCCCACTCTCAGCTCTCCATAAATGCCCAGGTGCTTAGTAGATCATATATGTCTAGTTCACAAGTGCAGGGCCCTGGTCTGTTACATTAGTTATCATTACTGTGATGCGTTAAGGAAAGACAGTACTGAAAAGATACTACTGAGAAGGTGCTTATTTGGTCTTTATTGATGAGGAGATGGTGCTGCCCACATTGTTATATGACTCACCATTTTAGATGCTTCATGCTTGTGCATGTCTCCTTTCTTTTTCTTTGTCGTAGAATTAAAACATGAGATTTTACCCAGGCCTCCAATAGCTTATTCTATGCTACAGTGGTGATCTTTGAATTTGAAATTAAAAAGTAAAAACAAAACAAAAAACCCTCAAAGAATCTCTTTTCCTTTGTTCAGAAGGGTCTAGAGTTTGTGAGAATCCATTTCTATTTTCTTGTTGCCCCCTTTTGTTTAAAAAACATTATTCCAAGCTCCCAGAACTGACTGTAAAAGTGCGCTAGACAGTATTTCAGGGATCTTCTTTTTGTTTAATGCTTGAATGGTTGGGGAAAGGTCCCAGAAAATGGATATACACAAAGGCCAGCTGAGTGAGGTTTCTATATCTGGGGAGACTGGTTGGGTCCACTTTATGGTGGGTAGTTTTCCTTCTAATCTTGGCTCATTACTGCTGCACACATACTCCTTTCAGGCATATGATGAAAGGAGAGGACTTCTCAGGGCAGAGCTTCCTTTATTCAAGGGTATGGAGACTATTAATTAGTAGGTAGTCTGAAGGCCTTATTTCTGATGATTTGTGGTTTTCCTGCCTGCAAGGTGGGGCAATTATTTTTAGTGAAACATGGTCTTGGAAGTGTTTGTTTTCTCAATTTGTTCCAAGTAAGCAATTCCTGTTATACTCTTGTGTTGATGCTTAAAGAAGTGTGTCTAAAGTAATAGGGTTTGCTGATATTTTGGTGATAAATTTTGTAGTCTGTCTTCTACCTCTAAAAACATTTGAATGGTATTTCTTTTCCTTTCTTGTCCCCTTTTGACTTTTTTTTTTTTTAGCTTGCTTGCCTTTTGTTTTAGCAGCTGCAGTATCTCGGAAGAAAAAACGAAGAATGGGAACCTATAGCTTAGTTCCTAAGAAAAAGACCAAAGTATTAAAGCAGAGGACGATGATTGAGATGTTTAAGAGCATAACTCATTCCACTGTGGGCGCTAAGGTAAGAGTGGTGTGGGAGTTGTTTGCCACATGTTTTTGGAAATGTGTTCCTGGTTCCAAAGTCTCTGGCCAAAAGAACATTTTGTAGAGGTTATTACTAATTTGGTGACCTTATTCGCCATGGAAGGACTAGAGTTCTTGAGCTCCTCTTGTATAGCATAGGTGACTCTTTCAAGACCCCTAACTCCAGGAATCCTTCTTGCTGGGTTATTCTCCTACTAGGTTCTGTTGTGCCCCTAGTGCTGGCAGACCTTTACATTTTTCATCTTAGGAGTTCATAGTGAGTTAAAGTCTTTATGTGATGGGCCACAGTACTTCGAGAGCTGTGAATTGCTGTGTTCCAGGGCGAGAAAGCCTTGGGTGACAGTGCCCTGCATGTTAATGGGGAAAGCTTGGAGATGGACTCAGAAGATGAAGACTCAGATGAGCTGGAGGATGATGAGGAACATGGAGCTGAGCAGGCTGCTGCATTTCCCACCGAGGACAGTAGGACTTCTAAAGAGAGTATGTCCGAGACTGACCGTGCTGCCAAGGTAGGACTCCACTTCTCCATCTGGTGACATTAGGTAGTACTTTGGGATTGTTATACAGTAGTGAATCTTCTTATTTAACATTTATAAAAAATTAACTGTACATGGAAGCTTGTGCCTTTAATCCCAGCATTCAGAAGGCGGAGGCAAGTGGTTCTCTGAGTTCAAGGCCAGCTGGGTTTATATAGTGAGTTTCAGGCCTGCTAGAAGTACATAGAACACAAAAGAAAAAAAAAGATTAAATGACTGTCAGCTAGCAAAAGAACCAAGAAACAAAAGGCAAACAAAAAAGAAAATGTGATCAGTGGAAAATGAATCGGATGACTAGAATAAATCTCACTGAATCAGCAATAGTTTTGTTATTTTGAGGAATAAATATAGAAAAAGCACTGTGGTTCATTCTTGGGCAACACTTTCATAAAATTCCTAATAGTAAAATACACTATGTGCTAAAATAATAATGATTAGAAAAAATTCATTCATTCTTAGGAATCTCTTAATGGGATTTACTAAATTAACAAAGAAAAGCCACAAAGTGTACATATGCATAAATAACTTATTTTACTTTGTTTTTCGAGATGGAGTTTCTCTCTCTGTGTTGTCCCGGCTGTCCTGGGAAATCTTCCTCCCTGCCTCTGCCTCCCAAAGGTTGGGATTAAAGGTGTGTATCACCAATGCCTGGCTTCCAGCTGGTGTTTTTATTATTAAGTCAGTGGTGATGTCATGAATTTATAGGCCTGGATACTTGGGGACTGAGGGTTTATTGAGATGAAGAGTTTAAGACTTAGCAGTGTTGCATTTCAAGATCCCATCATGTAACTCAGTAGACAAGAATACCGCCTCATTGGGTGCCAGCACTAAAATTGTGCTTAATTTTGTTCTTATAGAAGAAGCTCACAGTGCGTGTCCTTTTTATTTGTTTTTTTTATTGTCTTACAACTTATTTCACCCACTGTGTTTGAAGCTTTGTTAATTTTCTTTTCTTTTTTTAAGACAGGGTTTCTCTGTAGCTTTGGAGCCTGTTTTGGAGCTAGCTCTTGTAGATCAGGCTGGCCTTGAACTCACAGAGATCCATCTGCCTCTGCTTCCCCAGTGCTGGGATTAAAGGCGTGTGCCACCACCGCCCGGCTGCTTTGTTAATTTTCATTCTTGTAGAATTCAGGTAGTCTGGGGATCTCTGAAACTGTTTTAAGAGATCTATAAGACTGGTCCTATCATCTTGAGCTGAGATGTGTCTGTCTCTTATGTCCTTAGAGAGTCACTCATGTTGCTGTCTTTGTGTTGGTTCCTAATTAACTGTTCTTGTAATCTTGCATTCTCAACCCAAGACTACTGGAATAAATGTCAGTAGGAAAATTAACAGAAGTGCTTCATAGTTCTTAGTAATCCCTTTAGAAAATATATGAATCCTGAGACTGAGCTTGAGTACCACCTATGATAGATTGTTCCTTTATTGGATTCTATTCTGATTTAGATGTCCATTACTCTTTTTATGGGACTCTATATAAGGTTGTTTGATGTGACAGTCCTACCAATATCCTATGTACAGGTGATTTCATGATGCAAACTGGAAATAGATCACTGTGCCTGTTAATCCACAGTCACTGCTAGACAGTTTCAAAGAGGGTTGTAGGCATTTACATCTCTGTCAGCTACTTCTGAGTATCCTGTTTGCTGCGCTGGCTTGCCACTCTTGCCATTGTCCATTTAGTGAGTACATAGTGCTAGTATATTATAGTTTTAATGTCCTTTTTCCTGATTTCTAGAAGACTGAATACTGTTCTTTATGTTTGTTTTTCATTTGTGTGAAAAAAGTGAATGTTTTCTATTGTTGTGAAGAGACACCCTGACCATGGCAACTCTTACAAAAGCAAGCATTTAATTCAGGCTTGCTTACAGTTTCAAATCATTAGTTCATTATTATAGTGAGGAACATGGCAGCATATTAGTAGATATGGTGCTGGAGAAGTAGCTGAGAGTTCTACATCTGGATCCACAGGCAGCAGGAAGAAGGGAGTCGGGTTAGTATGTGCTTTTGAAACCTAAAAGCCCACTCCTAGTGACACACTTCCTCCAACAAGGCCACACCTCCTAATCCTTATAATCCTTTCAAATAGTGCCATTCTCTGGTTAGTAAGCATTCAAATATATGAGCTTATTGGGGCCATTCTTATTCAAACCACCACAGATGCTTTCTTTTGTGAAGAACTGATGAAGTATCAACCATTTATTTATTAGATATTAGGTTGCCTGTCTTTTTAGAAATTCATTTTGTAGAAGTTCTTTGATCCAGAAATGATCCTTGTTTGCCTAGTCAGAACAATATCATGTTCTACTGTGGCCTTATTGAGTCATGGAAAGATTGGTATTCTCATCTAGCTGTGTGGATTACAAGCTAATTAAGGTAATGTGATAGTTCGGCACAGTGGTTGTTTGGAGTGCCTTACCCTCTTAAGCTGGAAAGCTGGACCTGCTTACCAGAGTTGTTTTCTGTTGTTCTTATAATGAGGACAGCTTCCTCTGCTACTAAACACAGGTTTTAGTTGCATCACATTCTGGTTCCTTACTTCTAACTTACTCTTTGCCAGCTAGTACTCTTTATTCTCCCCTTTCCTTGGGATTTCAATTTGTGTTTTCTTCCTTTCATGTGCCATACATGTAATTGTCAAGTGGCACTTTTAAAGTGATCCTTTCTGTGTAATCTCTTTTCTATTTGGTAGTTGCATTGCTCAGTTTTGTTTAAAATTAAACAGACAAAAGAGCAAAACAACTGCCTAGCGAATTTAAAGAAAACTTAAAACCAGCAAAGTCCCTGAGTCTACAATGAAGGCTACATTTTTTTGGTGAAAATTAAAAGCATTTCTATTATCAGTCATAAAACGAGGGTGAGATTGCTTTTAGCATTAACATGAGAATAGCATTGACTGTTTTGAGTGATGCTATAAGAGAAAAGCCAGAAAGAAACTTTAATATTTAAACTGATGAGAACAGATGAGAAGTAATTAAAACTTTAATATTTAAAAGGACATGGGAGAAGAGTTTACTGAGAATATGAACGTCCACCTTAAAATATTGGAAAAACCCCAGAAAAACTATTACAGCCTTTGAACTATACTACCATGTAATCAAGACATAAACATCTCTTGTTTTTATGTGATGTTGTAATAAACATCAGCAAATCTATAAATGCCTAGTCATGTTTTTTAAACATCAACTAGAAAATAAGCTGGGTATGGACATGTATACCTTTAATTCCAGCACTGGGAGACAGAGGCAGGTAGATTTCTGAGTTTGAGACCAACTTGGTCTACAGAATGAGTTCCAGAACAGCCAGGGTTACAAGGAGAGACCCTGTCTTGAAAAGCTGAAAGAAAAAATGCAGGGGTCCAGACATCAATGTCCATTTCTGTCTGTCCATACTTGGGTTGTCTTAAGGATGATATCTGTGAATCTCTCAATGATCAGTAATATGAAAGATAAACCACAAAACACCTAGAAGCTTGGCTGTAATTCTTGGCATATCCAGAGTATCTAGGGTAACACGTTCAACAATAATGTGGTGTAAATTTGCTTAATGTGTTTATCAAATAACAAATACGGATACATTGTCTCTAGGTTTATCTCTAAGCTCAGAATAGTCCCATCAAAATCTAATCAAAACTTTCTGCACAGCTGTAAATTCTAAAGTGCTATGGAGATTGAGAGCAGTTCTTGGAAGTGTATGAGAGAATGTAGGAGACATCAGCAGTGTTAAGAACGGGTAAAAAGGGCTGGAGAAATGGCTCAGAGATTAAGAGCACTGCCTGCCCTTCCAGAGGGCCTGAGTTCAATTCCCAGCAACCATATGGTGGCTCATAGCCATAAGTAATGAGATCTGGCACCCTCTTTTGGCCTGCAGGCATATATGGAAACAGGACACTGTATATATAATAAATAAATAAATCTTAAAAAAAGAAAAAGAATAGGTAAACGAGATGTGTATAGGGTGTTAATGAGATATATTAGGGGAGAGAGGTGCCATTTGACTCAGGAGCTCCACATCTCTCCTCATCTACCTTTTGTTGAAGGACCTTGGCTTGTTTGCAATGCAGCTTGATTGCGAACCCTGTAGGTTTTGTTGAGCTGGGAACATCAGAAAGAAGTGGACTATTCTGGAGTGCATCCTACAGAGAGTCAGACTACAGCATACCAGAGACCACAGCCCTGTCTTGCAGTGAGTAGGTCTGGGGCAAGTGGACACTGTATTCATGTACTGACAGTATAGATAGGAATGATAAATACAGTATGAAAAACAAGTTGTCTTTGGTGTTCTGATATAGAAAAGATTACAAAACTTGTCTGTAATTAGAAAAGAGTCACTGAAGTGTGTCCAGCATGGAAACAGGTTTAGGCCTGGGCTCAGTGTGACTAGAAGTGGCCAGGTAACATAGCACTTACGGCTTTAGGGACTAGACTACTCTTGGGCAATTAGAGGTAGGTTTGAATGTGTATTATTTTATATAGCCCTTCAGAATATACTCTCTTTCCCTCTCTCTATCTCTGTATATGTGTGCCCATGTGCGTGTGTGTGCATTTTGCCACTTTTTACATATATATGGCATGTCTTGCATGCAGTTGATGAATTTTGAGTCATCAGAGTGGGTCCATTTGCTATGTAGTATCTTAACAGAGAATGGGAACAGAAACTCATGGTATCTTGTTCTCTGGAAACTCCCTGGCCAAAGCCAGCCAGGTAACTTGTCTTTATAATGGGACAGACAATGAGGATCCTTCCAGGTATATCTGCCAGTCTTTTTTTTAACATTTGTTTTGCATTCATTTGTATTCTACTAAAAGATCTAATTGATTTTTGTTTTTTATTTGGTTTTCTCCCTGTCCTATGCCATGATCAGATGGATGGAGATTCGGAGGAGGAGCAGGAGTCACCTGACACAGGGGAGGATGAAGATGGTGGAGATGAGTCTGACCTGGTAATCTGACGTTTATTTTATGTTCATATGATTCAGATCTTCAGGTGAGGTAATTTTACCACCTCCTGTGTATGCTGAAAGTCAGAGGGTATGCAGGGGTCTTGTCTGAAGGGAAGAGGTCACTTAGTGTTGTAGCTCAGGCACAGATAGAGCAAGTGTGATGATCTGGTTGTTGAGATCCAATAGCATGTCAGTCATTCCTAGGGCTGTGTTTGGTTCTGAGGGATGGGTGTGGTTCTATATTTCTAGTTATTCATACCAGTGGTGAGTTGTGCTGTGTTGGCTGCTGAGAAGCTGTTGGACTTGAGCTATGTTGAGGTAGAGTCTCTTATCTGGCACGTAGAATCTGCGATTTGTAGGAGCTGGGTAGGTTTGAAATAGGTGAATCCCTGGAATGGAATAGCCCACCCACCTGTGAAGTAGCCCACCCATGTGTGAATATTGAGCAGAGGAGATAAGAAGCATGTGAGCTTGAGGGAAAAGTTATCTATAAAGTATTGGACCAAAAATTGAAGAGGGAGAAAGTGTTCCCTGTGTCAGACTGCTGTGGTGAAGGCAAGGAAGACACATACAGGATCTTTGGGTTTGGTGATGGAACATGATTTCCTGGCGTCCTATAGCATGATCGAGACAGTAGAAAACTTTGCAGTGCTTGTTGAAGTTTTTCCAAAAGTTTTTCTGTCTGAAACATAGGGTGGAATGAGGGGTTGTTTGTAGGGACCTTTACAATATAAGCATGTGTGTTGGAGATGTTCCTCAACAAATTTGCTGGGGTGGCTGACATAGACCCACACATCCAACCCACGGCTTGGGCAGGTGGACATACTTCCATATAATTGGGATTACTTGGCATGCTGTGCCTCGTGACTCTTCCTGGTTATCAGTATAGTATCCTCAATGTGTCTGTATATGTCTTTGGAAATTAGGTTTGAGAAACCCATGTGCCGTCTTCATGTGATCTTTTTCTAGCATCTCCTGGCACTAGAATTTGTACTGTAGGTCTGTTGTGATATGTGGTTGTTAGATGTCCTTTCTACATTTGCAGCATGGGAACAGATGTGCAACCTTTGTATTGTTATATATTGATTATACTTCTTTCTTGTTATCCGTGTGCTTGTGTGGATTCTAGGGCACATTGAGCTTTGTTTGTTCCTTCTTGATCAAGTTGAGTGGATATGTATAATGAAAAGTAGATTACTTATTGAGCTTTTCTGCTTAGTCCTGAGTAGAAATTTCCAGTTTATTCTTTTACAGTGTGCCAAACTGATGTAAAACTTACAAATTGTATTTTAGTTTTATCTTGTTAGCTCTAAAAGGACTGGGCTTAGTGAGATGCTTTGAAGCAGCATATGTATCTTTAGAATATAACCCGGAAACGTGTCCAAAAGTGAAATGAATCTTAGAGGAAGAATCAAGATATAGCAACTATTTGATTTTTGAGGTGAACAACTCATAGTCCTTTTTGCTCTCAGGAGCTCCCCCTGCTTTGCCTTTGATGTGCATGCCCTTTGGTCCTCCAGAGTTCTGAATCCAGTATCAAGAAGAAATTTCTCAAGAGGAGAGGGAAGACTGACAGCCCCTGGATCAAGCCTGCTCGGAAAAGGAGGCGGAGAAGTAGAAAGAAGCCAAGCAGCATGCTTGGTGAGCACAGTGGAGCTGGGGCCTTTGCAAGCTACGTGTGGTGTGTCAGCAGGAAGGTCGCCTGGGCTGGTCTATGTGAAGGATTTCATTTGGAAAGAGGATCTCCTGTAAAAAATGTTTGAAATGACTTCTTTAGAGAAACTTAAGCGATCCTCAGGTAGTCTCTTTCTAATAAAGCTAGTTGATCTGGCTTCATTACTGAGCACTAAGCCGACATGGATAGTTTGTCACCTGCACAGGAGTAGTGCCTGGACTTTTTCCTGTACCATACGGAAGAAGGAAGTCTGATGATTCCTGGCTACCTCTGTGGCCTGAGTGGTTTGTTACTCATCCATAGTCCTTAATAGTAGTTTGTTAAGGTGAGATCAAGAACATGTCCTTCAGATCAGAGGGACAAAGGGTTAGTGTGCTCAAGTTCATTGTATAGCTTCGTTGAGTTGTACCTGGCATAGAGTAGAATGTATACAAATTATGGAACTCTCACCAGGATCAGTTCACTATTGTTATCATCCTCTATGTGTCCCTAACCCTGCTGCTAGGTAGCCTTCCCTTAGCCTGTGATGACCTCTGCATTCCCAGGAAGCCCTTGATTTTCTGTTTTGCTGATATTCTAGTACTTTGTAGAATTCTGTGAATGGAATTGCTCAATATAGAGTCTTTTTTTGCCCTGCTCTGTCACTTTTGAGATAATTGTTTTGAGCACCCTCCTCTTGGACCTGTCCACAGCAATTTGTTTTTTGCCTTCTGAGAAGTGTACCAACTGTGGGATGCTGTCACTTATTAGTCATTTTCTTGCGGTTGGACGCTGGTCTCTGCTGGGTTAGGCTCTCAGAAAGGAAGCTGATAGAAAGCTCTGAATGAAGCACAGGTGTTTCACTGCCACGGACCGGTCCTCATGGGACCCACGAACCGAGGGAGAACGGGGCGAAAGACAGGAGAACTCAGGATTCAGCTGATGACAGACAGACTCACACACAAGAATGATGTGAAATCTGCTGTATTTTTCTGAAGATCAAGGTGCAATATTTATACAGAAACAGAATAGAGCAAAATGCGGAAGTTGGCACACTTCCTCGAATAATCAATCTACCTAATACAAAGAGCAAGCTA
>LOJH01036035.1:0-15787 GCA_001685095.1 Ellobius talpinus | reverse complement strand
GAATTGGGAGGAGGGGAGGAAGTGGAAATTTTTTAATAATAATAAAAAAATAAAATAAACAGACACAAAGGGGATCATCAGGTCATATTTCAAAAACCTGTACTCCACAAAATTGGAAAACTTAAAAAAAAATTAAACAGCGAATCATCAGATGGGAGATGTAGACAATGTGGCTCCAAGGAGATGGGAAGACAGCATTTCCTGCGTTACAGCAGCAGAGCTAGAAGGCAGCAGAATGTCAACCTTGTTTGACTCTGTAAGTCTAAAAGTTTTAAATTTTAACTATTCTCTACATGCTTCAGATCAGGAAAATTCTGTGAGCAGTTATTTGTTGTTTACAAGGAAATTTGGGGTGGAAGGCAAATCCACCGTCTACCTGTATTTCAAGTAAGAACAGAACTTAATATCAATAGTGGGATTTGTGACGAAGGAATCGACTTTCCATATTAGGGAGCCAAAGAGTGAAGGTACACCTAGTATCACGTGATATCAAGGAATAAAACGGCTCAAACAAATGGATGTTTTGTTTGTTATGTATCGGAGCCATTTGTCCTCGCTATTGCCCTCCCCCATGAATGTGCATTTCTGGGTCCATCCATATGAAGGAATTATCAGCACATTACTTCACTGCTTAGTTTGAACTTATCCATTTGTAAGATGGGTGTGTCAGCATCAGTCATAGCAGTATTGTTATAAAGATAATCTCCAGTGTTGGATAATAGATTGGGGTAGTCAGTTGGCTGGTGGAGATTTGTTTAGTTACTTAACTAACTAAATCAGTTTTCTGAAAAAATAATTACATTAAATGCTTTGACAATCTTATCTTCACTAATTTATTTTTAGTCTGGAAAGTTTAGATAGATGAACTATTTCAAGGGTCATATTTTCAGTATAAACAAAGATATATTGATCTAAGTGTAATCCATCAGAGACAAAGTTGAAAATTGTTTTTAAAAATTAAGTCAGTTGTGATCTTTATTGTAAGACACTACAGCCATGGTTCTCATCCTGTGGATGGATCATAACCCCTTTGGCAAATCCATCTCCAAAATTGTTTACATTACAATTCAAATCAGTAGCAAAACTACAGTTATGAAATAGCAACAAAAATAATTTTATGGTTGGGATCACCACAACATGAGGAACTGTTTTAAAGGATTCAGCGTGAGAAAGTTTAAGAAACACTGTGCTGCAGAATAGCATGCACTGCCTGATCATATTCTAGCTCATTGATAAAACACCATTTTAACCCAGACCTTCAATATGTTTTCTACAAACCAGTAACTGTGCTATATTGCTAAGAACAGGAAACCTGATAAATACAGAGACAATTTTATTCTGTGTATTTAAAATTATAGAATTACTAAGCTAGCATAAAATAGCAGTTACATTCCCTGAAGTAATATAAACAGCTGCATGACAATGTTCTGCATTTTTGATAATGCCAACATGCACTCGGAGAAGGGATGAGAATTACTCCAGTTTATAAACCTGATAAAAAAGGCACAGAGATACATAAAACATCCATAATTGTTCCATTAATCATGATTCATACGTGATTTACCCATTTGGTGTAAGTTTAAAGATAAAATCATTTTTTGCACGTTTGCTTAAAATGTCTGTGTCAGCCATTCCTAATATTAGCTCCATAAAACTTATATTTTGTGAATATTTGTTTTAAGTTTTATGTCAGCATCTGTACGTTGACAATTAACATATACTACATATATAATATTTATACATAGCGTCTGATATAATTTAACACATGTGGACAATGGGGTTCCAAGGAGATGGATGGGAAGACAGCGGCAGGGCTAGAAGAAGGCCTCAGAATGTCAGTGAATGGAAGTGATCTGCTAAAGGGCTTAAAGAATTCCCTGATTAAAGGATTAAGGAAGACTACCCCACCCCGTTAATCAGATCCTGTAAGCAACAAGTTCCACACTTCCCCCAAACCCTCCTATCCCCTGAGACCTCAGAAGACCTCTGAAGCACAGGCTGCGACTGCACAGAGTGGACCAAGAGGTGCGTTATCACCCACCCAGTAGGGAAGTCCACTCTCTAGGCCCTTGGTACTGGGGCAAATCCCTGGACCCCTCCTCCATCTGCCACAGTTTCTCTAACCAGCCATCAGGCAAGCTCCCTGCAGGTAGGCTGCCCAAACACTTGTACCCCATTGATTGGACCCTATAAGTTACAAGTCCCACTCCACCCCCAAACCCTCCTATCCTCCAAGACCTCAAAGGAACTCTGAAGCACAGGCTGCAATTGCACAGAGTGGACCAAGATAGTAGTCAAATAGAGTGGAGGGAGAAAATGACCAGATTTCCTGAGTAATTGGGAGCGTAGGGGTCATAGGAGAGGGCAGAGGGCAAAAGGGAAGGAAGGGATGAGAGTGGAGAAAAATGTATAGCTCAATAAAAACAATTTTAAAATGTTCTAGAAACAGAATTTCAGAGACAAATGATTTATATATTATTTTTGATAGAAATTCATAAAGTTTATTACTTGAAATTTCATACTTGTGTACATTTGGTTTTTATAAAGTTCAGAATCTCCCCACCAAATGCTCCCTTCCTCCTCACCCCTTTTCCCTCCCAATATCCTATGCTATGCTTTTTTTTTTAATCAAACAATCCCATTAAAAAGTGGGGTGGAGATTTATTTATTTATAGTGTGTGTTTTTCTTTTTTATTTTTTTAAAAAAGAAAGCAAACTATCTTTTTCATTTTACATACCAATCCCAGTTCCCATGCCCTTCCTTCCTCCTATTCACTCCACCTTTCTCCCCACCCCCCTACCCCATCGCCCATCCACTCCTCAGAGAGGAAAACACACATTGCTTTGAGGAAGGACCAAGGTGCTCTTTACTATAATAGACTGAGCTTTTAAACCTGCTGAGTTAACTTAGTTTTGACTTTACAGGCATGAATGTAAGACAGTATCGTGGAACATATACATCTCAGAAAACATATTTTTGAGAAATCTTGACTTTTATTTTCCCAACAGCCATCAGTTGTGAATATAACATGTCTACTGATGTAATAAAGACACAAATGTTATGGGAGTAACCAACCATTTACAGATTGAAGGTTTGCTTCATAAGACAGAATTCATACCTTGTATGGAAATTCTATGGCTGCTTATGTCATAAGGGAGAATCCAACACTATTATTCTCATAATAATAGTATTGTTACCTCAGGTAGTGGTGTGGTTCTGTTTTCATGCTGAGATTTTGGGCTGATTTAATTTTTGGTGGTTTTTGAGCATATAGTCCCAGTAGCTGTGAGTTCATATGTACAAGAGCCCTGTCATGTCTGGCAAATCTAGTTTATTTCAGATGTCTACTCTGGCTCAGACCATTTTTCTGTGTCTTATTTTGCAGTGATACCTGACACTTGAAGGGCTGGTGATATAGATTGCCCATTTAGAACTGAACACTCCTCAGTCTCCTGTTCTCTGCCCATTGACCAGTCGTGGATCTCTGAATTGATTGTGGTCTACTATAAAACAAAACTTCCTTGATAATGGCAGATGAGATGTCCTAATTTCTGCACAAAAGGGTTAGAACTTGGTAGAAACAGTATATTTCTACAGCCAGTTAGGAGAATAATAGTATTAGATTATCCTCTGTGACCTAGGCAGTCACAGAATTTCCATACAAGGCATGAATTCTATCTTATGAGACAGACCTGAAACCTAACCTGGAAGTGGTTTTTTTGTGTGTGCCTTTATTATACCAGCAGACATGGTACCAGGCCATTCATTATGGTTCCCAACTCAGTGAGACTGCTGATTACTTTTCTCCCCTGGTAGTGTACATAGAACCTCCCAGTAGTATGAAATCTAGCCACTAAGGATGAAGGGCCCAGGTGAGCACCAACTTGATTTCTTCATATTCTATTACTCAAATGTATGTCATTTTCAGCAATAGGGTCTTACCATCAAGTTCTGGAGGGTAAACAATAGCAATAACCTGTAGTAATGGGGACAGTCATAGCACCCTGATGATCAGCAACTTTAAAAAAGTTACCCAATACCTGGCACTGAGCTTTTATTATTTGCTACCCCAAGGTACCTGAGAGAGGAATTTTCCCTTGTTATAGGTTACCTCCATTGAACTTCTTCTATATGTGTAGACAAATATATTAGGACACTTCTATAGTATGTAGAGGTATGTGGAGGCCCAAAAATGTGAGCACAACGTCACCTTTGCTAAAGCAAGGTTGCAAGACCCTTGCACTGGATTATGGAAAGGACCCAATTCTGTGTTAGTATGGGGTGGAGGGCATGTCTGTTTTATTTGCAGGATGAAGATCAAGTGAGATGGCTTTTAACATATCTGATTTGATGTGTCCAACAAAGGAATGCCAGCCCTGACAACATCACAGCCACGGCTAACTCCATAGCAGTAAGAGGCTCCTGAAGCCATGATCCTGACCTCCTCTTACCACCATGCTGCAGGCTGAGGAAAGCAGAACCTGAACCAATGATCTTGACTCACAACATCATGTGGCAGTCTGAAAAAGGGAAGAAGATCGTGGTGACAGTGATTCCCAGCCCCTTGATGGACTTCTGCAAACCAAACATCCAGACTTAGTGAATCCAGTTTACTTTGGAGCCAGACCAGAAATGCAGGCTGAACATTTGACTGACATACTTTCAGACACAGAACTCAGACTGCCAGTAATGTATTCAGTCTGCTGTTGAAATGTTGAGAGAACATGAGAACTGAGACCTCAACTTTCCGCTCAAAGGAAAAAAGACTCATTACAAGTGGTGACTGAAGATGCTCTTCAGATATGAGGGGGTTAGCCTAAGGGTTTTTGCTGCAGAGCAGAGACTGAAACAATTGCTTAAAAGTAGCATTCCAATTGTACTCTCACCCGTTACAGAAACCTTTGGTTAGAATGTATTTAACAGAATTTTGATTTGACAAATTGTTTTATGGCATTGACCTGTTAAATTGTGCTATGGTATTGACCTGTTAATGCTTTAGTTCACTATAAGATGCTAATGATTAGATAAAGATTAGAACTTGTCTAAGAAAAGTTTGACATTACTAATGATTTCTTGAAGTTGACATGTTTGATAAGAAAATTTTCAATTTTAATACAGCTGCATACTGTTAAGAAACACTCTAGACCAATTCAAAAGTGGGCATTACCAACCCTGGTAATCCTCCACTCCTTTAATTAGGAAATATTATAGTCATAAAAATATGCATGGTGCAAAGTATTATCTACTTGCTTGTCATTAGCTAATTGCTGATGAACTCTCTTGACAGAAACTTGGCTCAGAGACACAGAGCCCAGAGGTACTTTCTCCCTTAATGCTCTGATTACAGAGGTCAGCAGTCAGTGATGAGTTTGATCCTTTCCCCAACTCCAGGCACCTAAGACGTGGACACGCATAGTTGGAATGCATCTACTGAAGATGGGTAAGTCTGGGAAATGGGAAAGTGTTTACCTAAGGCAGATGCAATCATCTGTCCTGTTGCAGAAGCACAGGCTTTAATAAAATTAATAAAAGGGAGGAATTGTGGAGGCCCAAAAATGTGAGCCTATTTCCATATTGACCAAAAGTCAGAGAGTTGGAACATACCTCTCTTCCTTCAAGGTTATTGTGTTTCTACCTCAAACAAAGGTCAACAGGCATGGCTAATGCCAGATGTTGTATTTTAGGAATAAGGAAGTAGATGTGTTTCTACCTCAAACAAAAGTCTAAGGATCCTACCAAGGTTCCATTTCTATTAAGGAGATAACATTGAATTCTGAGGGAGTGGTTTGCCTACAGAACGTTTTGTGTGAGCATGACTTGTTCTTTTCTAGCAGCAGAATGTTTAACTATGGATGTAGCCCATGATTTTCAATTGGTATATTCACTTCCTTGTATCATGTCAATGCAGTTTTTTGTCTTACTCCTACCTTTTGGGGTCAGGGATATTTTAAGCAAATGGAAATTAAACACAGGCAGTTTCAGTTCTCATTGGAACTCCCTCCCAATACTATTCTATAAGTTTCTGTCTTATTATTTTTAGGCATGTCTTTATATTCTTTAATATATTTCTAAAACCCAGTGCCCCTACCCTGGCAAGTGGTATTTTTGTTGAGGCTGGTCCCCAACAGTGGTAGCTTTCCCTATGCCTTCCTCAAATACTTTTAATAATAGTAACCACTCCTCATATTCCCTCTGCTACCCAATCTTCCATTCATCCTCCAAATTTAATCCTTTTGGTTTTGTTTTCCCCTTCATATTAATAACCTGGGTTCCATGCCCCTTCATTTGAGATTCAACCCTCCATGGCTCCTTACTAGCATTTATGATTTTATAAATACAGCAGTTTAAGCACTCATGTCTAAAGGTGTGTGGCTAGCATCCACATATGTGAGAAGATGTTAGAATATCTAGCTACACTTGCTTATTTCCTACTTTTATCTGCTTGAAGTAACTTTTTCTTTCTTTTTACCCAAAGGGAGTATCTATTGTTAATGTTGAACCGCATTTCTTGGAGGCAGAAAATAGATCAGTTCTGCTTTCTAGTCCAGTATTTTAATTAATGGGGTTCAATTAAGTTTTAGCCTTTAAGACTCCCATTCAGGGTTCATTTAAAGACTCCACGAATAGCTAAAAGGGGTCTAAAAAAATTTGAGGGTAAAGAAGTCTATTCACCATGGAAATCATCTGTCCATATTCCTTTATTCTTCTCTCGATTCTTATTCTCTCTCATTCTACATTGTTCTTAGTTCTACATCATTCTACCTCCTTCTTCTCTTTATAAATGTTCCCAGTCATATATATCCTTAAAACCTGCAATATCCCAGCCCTAGCTGGTTCCCGGGCCAGAATTCTTTTGTCCCATAGAAAATCAGATAAGGGTTTTCACACACACACACACACACACACACACNNACACACACACACACACACAGAGAGAGAGAGAGAGAGAGAGAGAGAGAGAGATCCTTAGGAGTGGCTAGTACACATTCAGTGAACTCCTTAATGGAGAAAGTTAAGAAAGAAATTAAATCATCAGGAAATACTAGAGGGAAAAGTTAGTGTACTATACTACATTTTTAGGTGGTAGATAAAAGAGCTAATGAGTTTATTTTCAGTAAAATTATGAATAGGGCACAGATTTTTTAAATCAACATGCCACCTATTCTTCTCTCAGTATGCATAGAGGCTACCAGGTAACCAGGCAACCTATGGGAAGCTAATGGCTCTTGATCTGAAAGCATATACGCCAGACACTATAGTTTCTATCTAGATCTGGAGTTAGAGTTACTGTTTGAAGCGAAAAAGAGACCCAAGCCTCTAAATTATCAATTCTAGACTATGCTGTTATCAACCATTCCGGTCATGGGGGGAAACCAAGCAGCAACTTGGGCATGTAGCAATTTTATGTCTTTGGAAATCTGTGAATATCTTAAATGGGATGCTTTTTGCCAGGACCAAAACTCTGACCAAGTGCCTGCTGATAAAAAAATAATTGCAGGAAGGCAGATCTCTGTGCTTCCCTGGGTGAGAGGAACAGAGGCCTGGCAGTGGAAAACTGTTCCGAACAAAGGTTTAATTCCCAAATATGCAACAAAAAGGGAAGTCATCTACAGTGTAAAATCTACAGCAAAGGACAGACACTTATTCACAAAGCAATAACCCCAGAAAGCCTTGCCTTTTGGTTTAGCCTTTACCAGACACCATGGTTCTAATAAGTTGTTTGTGAAAAGATGGCTGAGCTGTTACTGTATAATATTGTGGCTTGTAGCATCTAAACTGTGTCTTTATTGGGGAAATGAGACTATTGAGTTACTATTTAAAAATACATATTAATTACTGTCACTTTCTTGATTCTTGATTGTAGTGTTTACTCAGAATGGTTTTGGTTAACTGTTTTGACATTGTTTATTCATTCCCTGAAAACTGTTGGGGTTGTTTGTTCTTCTTTTCACCTGGAAGTATCTTACCTGATATCCTTTGTAGAACTGGTTTAGAAGTCACAGATTTTTCTAATGTGTTTTATCATAGAAAGTTTTTATTTATCCTCATTTTAGTGGGTAGTTTTCTCAGGTATAATAGTCTGAGTTGATCATAGTTTTCTTTCAGAGCTTGAAATATATACTGTCAGCCTTTATTGCTTTAAAACTTTCTGTTGTGTTAACAGGTGTTATTCTAGTGATGCTAACTTTATGAGTGATTTGACATTTCTCTAGTCCTGTCTTCGGCATTCTATACTTGGTATGCTTGGATGAGCAGCTCTTTCAATTGCTTGGAGAATTTTCTTCTATTGCTTTACTAGATAACTTAATAGATAATATATATCTCTATGTTTTCACTATGATATTCTCTTCTGTGATTATAATCTGAAGATTAAATTTTTCTATAATGTCTCATTTGAGTTGTTTTAACATAGTTATGATCATTCTTCTAAATCCTTCTAGGATGTCATTTTCACTAATGATCATTAGTATGGATAAATGGGTTTTTTTTGAAGGAGCTATGCGTCTTATTTTTTTCCTGTTATTTCTATTCCTATGTTGTGATTTGTGTGTCTAGGGTTTGTTGGTTGAGTTTTTTGTTTTATCATTTTTGAAGTAACCTTTTTTTTAACACAGGTATTTATGATGTTCAGAAAGGAGCAAATTCAGAGCAGAGTTTGACTATTGATTTCTTCTGCCTTATATCTATCTCATACCTTCTGTATGTCAGCCATAATTGCATGCCTGCAAAGGCTTAGTAAAAGATCTTGGAGAAAGTCTATCATAGCAGTGCGAACTACTCCTGTGTTTCAAGACTGACTGGAGCAACTGGTGTCAGTCAGGAAGCTAGGAGTACTCTGCTGAATACCAGAGGAAAGTATGGGGTGGTTGAATAGTCCATGGTTGGGATTTGGTAAATTCCAAAGGGAGGGAAAGGGCACAGGAGAAAGCAATGGTCCTTGGCAGGCAAATTGGGATTATAAAGTGGCTTGAAAGGGGGGAGCTTAAAATGGGAGGCATGTGCCACCTATTTGCATCTCCAGGCAATGTCAGGAGGTCAGAGAGTCACTGGAGTGGAGAAGGCAGGAATATGGCAAGTCCCAAAGTTAGAGAAAAGCACAGAGAGATGATAATAGGTTCTGGCAAGTAACCAATGACAGAACCAACACATTATTAGTCTCTGAAACTCCTTGTCAAATCCCTCTCCAAATTATTAGATAAATTTATATTCTTATTAGCAAAACCTAAGGTTATCTATACTGAAGACCCTTACCAAAGTAGGGATTTGTTCTCATTAAGACTCATCAGGTAATGATGAAATGTAATTTTTTGTTTGTTTGTTTTTGTTTTTTGAGACAGGGTTTCGCTGTAGTTTTAGAGCCTGTTCTGCAACTAGCTCTTGTAGGCCAGGCTGTCGTCGAACTCAGAGATCCGCCTGCCTCTGCCTCCCAAGAGCTGGGATTAAAGGCGTGTGTCACCACTGCCCCGCTGAAATGTAATTTTTTGAACTACACACATGTACATCTTTCTGAAAAAGATCAATATATTCCCAAAGCAAATATTTAAGGTCATCTTTCAAAATCTGTCAAACATGTTTTCCTAACCATTTAATAATAATAGCAGTACTTATAATAAACTTCATAATATTTGATCTTTTTTCCTACTTAAAAATTTGCATATGAAAAGACAAAAAAATGCACATATAAGTTTAAATTTATGAGGAAATCATAATGCAGTTTGATCAAACTCTAGATATTTTCTATCTCGCCAAAGACTGACAGTTGATATAATCATACTTGTCTAAGATTCTTCATCTTCATTCATTAGGTATTTGCCACCAGAACCTGTAAATAAAAGTTAAAACGTTATATGAAAGATTTTCTTCCACCCATGCACTCATGAGAAATTATGCAAGGATATGTATACCATACAAGGCATCAAGGAGAGATTTGTTTATTCATTCAACAAACATTGAATATCCATTCCATGCCAAATACTATTATAAACACACAGAATTAACTTCAAATAAGGTAAACTCTCTTGAAATACTTTCCTTTCAGTGGAAGCCAAGATATGTCAGTCATAATGGGTAACACATGCTCCCTAAATTACTAAAAGTCTAACAAAGGCCTGAATATCACTGTGTTGTTTTTCTCATATTAAACACCATGTGGCCTTTAAGCTTGATGATATTATAAAAACATCAATCTTAAAGAGATCAGAACCTTTTCTTTTGTTTGTACATTTTTTTGTTTTTACTACAGACAATTGGAATTCAACATTGTTGCCTTTTCTATAAAAGAAAAGTTCAAAATCAGTATCTAAATCTTTTCTCCAGACCCACTAGTTTTACTAAGCATTTCACCAAATTAATATTTTTTTTGGTCAGGCAGTCAGTGTGAGTTTTTGTTAATGTTCCATTACAGTTGAATGAAGACACACTATCAAAATGCATCCTCTCTCTATCTTTATAATTATATTTTAAATTAGCATGCTGCTTTCTCATGCTCCATTCCACTGTGTTTGCCTCAATTTCCCTTGCTCATAAACCATGCTGCTTATGAATATGTATTAGGGCTCTCTGTCAAATGCTGTGAGCATCTTTGAAGCAGAAGAGAAGGTACATTATTTCAGAACAGATGCATCCCTTTATAACATCCTCTGTAATCTCCATCTGTTCAAGAACAGTCATGAAAACCAGAGCAACAGGACAGGAGAGACCATTTGACTGGCTCAAGTTCATTGTTTCCTCCTGCTTCAATGGGCTCAGTTGGTTTCACTTTTCACTTACTCTCTCAAAGGAACTTACTAGCACAAGCACAGGCCTTAACATCTTAGTACACAATGTACAAGTTTACAGTAAACCCTGTGGTGTTGGAATTGAACTGAAGATATTATAAAGCCATTATTTTTAAAATCTATTGATCAATAATGTGTAGATGTTGATATGAATAAGTATAAATAAATTCTAGCTCTGTCAAATAAAAAGACACAGCTAATATATCATCCCCAGTAGTGGTAAGGACCATGTTTCTCAAATCTTAATTGTCTAAATAGTATGCTCCAGTAAATGGAACTAGAGTCTTGAAAAAGTGACAGACTCCAAGTCTTGGGCACTAATGAAATCTTGTGCTGGAAAAATAAAAATAAAACACTGATAGGGAATATTAAAGGATACAGAAGCTCTGAACAGAGGTGGCAGATGCCGTTATTCCCAACATTAGGGAGATAGAGACAGGTGGACTTCTGTGAGTTCAAGGCCAACTTGGTTTGCAAAGCAAGTTCTAGGATAGCCAGATTGGTTACACAGAGAACCCTAACTCAAAAAACCAAAAAGAAAAAAATAAAAAGAAGAGAGAGAGAAAGAGAGAGAGAGAGAGAGGAAAACCAAGGTAAAGAAACTGACTCAAAGGATCCATTGCCAAAATTTGAGGGAAGTTTAACCTTACAAAGGGTAATGATGGTTATGGCTAATAAAGTATAAAATATCAATTACAAAATATCAATTCATGAATCTGTAGTATGCTCAGATGAAATAAAATGAGAGTGAAAAGGGACGAGAGTGAGATAAAGAAGTCATAAACAAATGCCATCCTGACAATTAAAAATGATTGATAACATTTAAAACATCATTTTCTAAATACTGTTTCTAGCAATGATCATTAAAAATAAAGCAATAATCAGGTCAATGAGAGAAAGTTTGTTGAAAAATAGTCCTAATGTAATATGAAAACATCACCCAACAAGCGTTTTTGTAGTGGATAACTATGGTGGAGCCACTTTAATCACAGATCAAAATACTATATTGGGCACATCTGTGCCCCAAAACATGACAGAACAACTTAAAAAGAGGACTTGGACTCATTGTATCTGAAAGTTCAGTATATAATTGATTTTCTTTGTATGCTTGGATAGTACCTCTTGATGGTGGAGCTGTGTGGCAGAGATCTCTTTTAACCTCATATTGTGCAGAAGGCAGAAAAATGTTATAGCAAAAAGGAACAGACCAAAGTATACCCCTAAGGACACACACCCAGTGATTTACTTCTGATTAGGATCCATTCTATACAATTCACCATCATAATATATGCTACCACATTATAACTCCATCAGGATATTGATCTATTCCATAGATGACAACCTTTATGATCTACATGTTTCTTGAAATGCTATCGCAGAGACCCCACCCCCAGAGGATCTTTCATTAATCCCCCAGGCGTTTACCAAGTTAACAATCAAGATTACCCATTCTTACGGTATTATTCCTTATGCCAGACAAGCAGTAGACAGAATAGATCCTCAGATGTGAACTTGTCAAACATTAGGGGGCCTAAATCTAACAGTGAAGAACCAATAATCAAACCCCAATTGTAGTTTAGAACACCCTACTGGCACAAGTTCTTTGAAACATCCATTTCATGGGAGATGAAAGAAAGAATTCCTGAAGATTAAAGGAAACCAAAAAGAAAGACTGACTAAAGCAAATGACTAAAAGCACAGGTCCTGGGTTGGATATGTGAAAAAATATAATGTATATACTATAGAAATATTGCAAAGATAAGTAGGGATATTTTAATAAGGATTTTGTTACATAGTGTATGAGGTTACGCTTTCTTGGTACAAAAGGGCATTATGGTTATGTAAAAGAATGTATTTATTTCTAGTGGGTGTATGCCAAACTAATTAAGGCTAAATTATGATGCCAAAGGTATTTTTAAGTAACTTAAGTAAAGCCTTTTATATAAAATATGTATAAAGTGAAAAGTAAAAATGTCAAAGTGTTAATTGTTTAATTTAATTGGAAGACTGTTTTACTGCAATTGTGCTTCATGCTTTCTGTGTTTGATAAGTTTTAAAGAAAACTCAGAGAGAACAATTAACCACTTCTTCTATGTTCCTAACTCCACCTTACTCAGCATGCCCAATCAGTCAACAGTTGTGTGCATCACAGCTATGAATTTCATTTTAATCTCTTTTCAATCCTTCTGCAATAACAAATCCGCTGTACTAGCTTTCTAATTGTCTCTCTTCTTCCTCTCTGCCTACTGCCAATGCCGCAATTATTCCCACAACGTTCTAAAACTACTCAAGCTTAAAAGTTGTTTCTGAACTATCAATCTTATTGTGTAACTTCCCTAATTAAAATGTGCCAAGCCTCTTCACAGACACCAAGATAAACCTTAGTCCCTTTAACATGATCCTTAAGTCCTTCCTGATACAGTTGTGGCTTGATCCTCAATCTCATCTTTATTACCTTTTCCTTCACAGATGAGTTCTAGATTCCTAGAAGTAGGTAGCAAAATAACCCTACTGGCCAGATATGGAGTCACATCTGTAATCTCAGCATGTGGGAAGCTAAAGCAGGTGGATCAAGAGTTTGACTTCAGTTCAGGATATATAAGGATTTCAAAAACCAACATAGGTTACACAGCAATATCTTGTTTAAATCAGTCAATCAATCAATGCCTTATACTCCCTTGTACTCCCTTGGGTTTTGTTTTATTTTCTGTTTATTTGTTTGTTTTTGTTTTTGCAAATGGCTTTCTTAACCCCCATTCTACCTACTGATGTCCTTACCTGCAAGATGGGAACCTGGGTATTTCTTACTTGAGAAAAGCTTCAAGGAGACGTCTCTCTTTTATGAGAAAGTAATTTCTTGCTTGAGTTTGAGCTGTTCCCCCAAACGTGTGTGTTGAAGGGGTTTTTGGCAATGTATAAAATAATTGGGGAAAACTAGGTGTAAGTTTGAACAAGGAACAATGAGAGATAGTCATTACAAAGAAAGATACAAAAGCTGGTTCTCAGATCAAACGAACAAGAGTCTGGATCAGCCAAAAACTCAGGCAAACATATGATGAGCTTTGAGAAAGTGGCTGGATCATTAGGGCCCCATCTTCATTTGCAGATTAATTAATGAGTGTATACTTTGTTGGCATTATTGGGAGATGGAAAAAAATAGGAAATGGGCCCTAATTGGAAAAAGTGGATCACTGTGAGCATGCCTGGGAGGATATGAATTGTCCCTGGACCCTTCTTTTACAGACTTTGATTCCTGGGAATCAGTGAATGATTACTTTTCCTACGTATAACCCTCTACCATGATGTTCTATATTCCAGCAGGCCCAGGAACACTGAGCCAAGTGAACATGGGCTGATGAATACGAAACTGAAAGTAAAAATAAATCCTTCCTTCTATGCATCATTTTCTCTGGCATTCCATCACCACAATTAAAAAGTGACAAATAAGCCCACTTTTATTATTGTTTTATTCTTAATCCAATGAGAAATTACAAAGAAACTGTAAATTTACTTATGCTGTATCCTCACTGAGCAAAGGCCTCATTTTAAGTATTTTTCAATTATTACATATAGGCCTTTCTATAAGTGTCAGCTGTAAGTGTGAGAACATAAATGAATAAAAGAATATGTGACTATGAATATCTCATAAATGTTCCCCTGTGTGTTGTAGAAGAGATGTTAATTTCACCAATAATAACAGCTTTGAAGTGGAATGATGGCAAAGAATATGGAACAACAATGTATAAAATAATTGGGGAAAACTAGGTGTAAGTTTGAACAAGGAAACACTGAGAGATATTCATTACAAAGAAAGATACAAAAGCTGGTTCTCAGATCAAACGAACAAGAGTCTGGATCAGCCAAAAACTCAGGCAAACAAGAATAAATCCTTTACTTGGGATTTCTATTTCCTCACCTGTTAAATGAAGGCCGTAAAACCTGTCTCTGTAGTAGCTTGTTGTCTTAATTAGGGCTTCTAATGCTGTGAAGAGACACCTTGACCATGGCAACTCTTATAAAAGAGAAAGATTGAATTCAGGTGACTGCCATTTTCAGAGGTTTAGTCCATTTTCATCATGGTATGACATGGTGACATATAGGCAGACTTGCTTCTGGAGAAGGAGCTAAGAGTCAACATCTTGACCCACAGGCAACAGGAAGTGGTTTGAGTCACTGGGTCTGGTTTGAGCATATATGAGACTTCAAAGCCTGCGTCCAGTGACACACTTCCTCCAGCAAGGGCATGCCTACTTCAACAAAGCCACACCTCTTAATAGTGCTACTCCCTTTGAGCTTAAGGGAGTCAAGCACACTCAAATTGCCAGCCTTGTTTAATGCTCTAAAACTCAGAAAGAAGCGACGGAGACTATTTAGTAGAAAGACGAAGTACCTATAGAAGGTACTGTTTCTATATCATCACTTTTTAAATTCAGCACAGTTATATATATACATTTGGTAATGAAATCACAGAATCTTGGGTAATTAGGATGCATTGACCCTTTAGTACCATTCATCTTTTCACTGAGTTTTGATGTAGGAAAGTTGTCCACAAAATCATTCTCCATACCTTTCTCACTAAAAAATATAGTTGTATTTTTTCCACAGTTGAGACCTCTATATGTAAAAGTATTTACATTATTAAATGTTATACTATGCTTATGTATTAATATTAATATGCTTATGCGTTAATCATCATCTAGTTTTTCACTGATTTGTAATATTAACAAATATATAAATCAGTCTTATCCTCTTTTATAGCTGTTATATGAATAGAGTGTAACTTACTTCTCTGTGCATCCACTGATTAAAATTGTTATATTCTAGTTTATAAGCAGTACTATACTAATATGTTTGTGAATGTGCTTTTTCTCTGCAAACATCTAATTTATTCACAGCAGATTATATATAAGTAGATATTCATTGGCTCTAAAATTTATGTGAGAAAGATAGATACATAGATGATAGATAGATAGATAGATGATAGAGAGATGATAGATAGATAGATAGA
>LOJH01036033.1:3950-15614 GCA_001685095.1 Ellobius talpinus | reverse complement strand
GCTAACATAGATAAGAATAATGGGTTAATATAAGCTACAAGAGCTAATAAGAAGACTGAGCTAATGGGCCAATCAGTTTTATAACTTATGGAGATCTCTGTGTGATTTTCTTTGGGACATGCCAGCTGTGGGGTACTGGGCGGGACAGAAACCCCAACAAACCGGCCCTTCATGTTACAAATGCTGATTGGAGAGAAGGCATGAGTTATTTAAAAAGAAAATGTGAGATAGTACAGACACAGTCTGTAAGATGTACAAAAAGATGCTAAAAACAATTCATAATTAATTTTGGAATAAGAGGTTACATGCATTTAGTATTTGAATTGTTTTATAAAGAGCATGAATTATTTATATGATCATAAAATGATGAAGGAGATTTTGTTCAGCTGCTGCAATGGGAATGGAAACATTTGGGGGCTTGTTAGGAAGATGCTGATCAAATAGCACAAAACAAGGCAGATGATCTTTCAGAAAGAGAACTTCAAGGGAATAGAAATCAAACTTTTTCTTAGAGTTGAGGAAAAGAGAAATAGTTAATGAGCACAACTACATCAGTGATGAGGAAGAGAACAGGAAGAGCCAAAGCAAAAGAAAGGAGTGAGTGAACAGGCACTGACAATAGCAAAACAAAAACGACCCAAGCCATCCGCCTGGAAGCAAGAACTACAGAAGCAGAAGAAAGCTGCAGTCCACTCCACAAGGGAAACCAGTTTGTGACAAGACAAGGCAGAAACCCAATCTCATCCTCTTGCAATTAAAAAAGAAAAAAGAAAAAAAGTCCTATTAGCTTCAGAGAGCCTGCTATTTTCTGAAACATTCTATTAAGGAAAGCTTTAAGAATAGAGACTGATATAAATATTTTTAAAAAAAATGGAGACTGGAGTAGCTGGGTGTGATGGCCCTCACCTTGAATTA
The DNA here is from genome assembly GCA_001685095.1 of Ellobius talpinus. Classification (NCBI taxonomy): domain Eukaryota; kingdom Metazoa; phylum Chordata; class Mammalia; order Rodentia; family Cricetidae; genus Ellobius; species Ellobius talpinus. The sequence goes on along the minus strand of LOJH01036033.1, from coordinate 14,699 downwards.
CAGCATTTGGGAGGCAGAGGCAGGCAGATCTCTGAGTTCAAAGCCAGCCTGGTCTACAAAGTAAGTTCCAAAGCAGCCAGAGCTGTTAAACAGAGAATGCCTGTCTCAAAAAACAAAACAAAATGGAGACTGAAGTACAATAAACCCCCCAATAAGCCCATATTTACTTTTTAAAATCCCTAACATTCTCACCTGAGCAATCCACTTTAACCTTTCCAGAAGAGTATTTATAGGTGAAATCACAAGGTTTTACTCATTAAAAGCTCAAAGTATATCGCTCATGAATAGTCAGCACAATCTCAAGAAAATCCACATACCCAACAAGAATGGTAATGATTCCCCCAAACCCACACTTTAAGGGTGGGCAAGAGAATGAAGGAGAAAGGGGTATCATGGTGTGCCTGTAGAGGGCCAGAGAACAACTTTGCTGGGCTAGTTTTCTCCTTCCAGCATTTTTTTAAACAATTTACTTTTATTTTATGTGCATTGGTGTTTTGCCTGCATGTATGTCTGTGTAAGGGAGTTGGATCCCCTGGAACTGGAGTTACAGACAGTTATGAGCTGCCATGTGGGTGCTGGGAATTAAACCTGGGTCCTTTAGAAGAGCAGTCAGTACTTTTAACCACTGAGCCATCTCTCCTGTCCTCTCCTTCCAACTTCTTAATGGATTCCAGGATTTACACTCAAGTCATGAGGCTTGGGCAACAACCTGAGCCATCACACTGGCCCTCAATTTTTCTTAATATAGCAGTAAACCAATCAAATCAATATAAAAAGCATATTTTACTGCCAAAAAATTTCAAAACAGAGTTTTAATGAGTGGCACTGTTCCTTATTGCTAGAAAACTCTTTCTCATTTAATACAAAGTTGTAGAGGCTCATAGCTATTTCCGTGGTCAAGATCTGATAATTTTGGATTACTATTTTCTAATATTACATGAAACTACAGGTGTATACCACCATAACCAGTTCAACACATAGCATTTTCTGTTTAGTTGCACTTTTTTTTAAGATCAAGGACAATTTTATTAGCTTAAAAGGAAAAAAAAAACTTCCAGGTAAGCAAGTTATAAATCTCAGAAACTGTCCACCTGGAAGAAAAATGAGAAACAAAGCTATGCCATTTAAGTTGGCATGAAGGTGAAACACACGGCAGACAAGCAGCTACATGGAAGGAAGAGGCTTTAGAAAAAGGGTAAGGAAGACCAACATATCAGAAAGAGCCTATTTCACTTCTAGCCAGCATCTGAAAGAGACAGAAAATAGAAAGAAATTAAGTTATGCCTTTCTGATTCAGGCCTCAGAAAGGCAGGCCCAGTAAACCACTGGTGTATAGCATCCTTGACCTGTTGGGAGCTTAAAAGTCCTTACACCCTCAGATGTCCTTACACCCTCAGAAAAGCAGGAATATTAAGCATCCAGAATTTTCTTTTACAGGGAAGGACATATAACTTGTCTTTTCCAGAAGGTTAAGAATTAGAGGTGATTGATAGCCTGGTTATCCACATTATCTGTTGGGCCAAGCCAAATGAAGCTCCTACAACCAGGACAGGAGGTTGGCTGGTAATCTAAATGACCCTTATATTATATTGAAGAGCAAGGGGCCTCCTCCAAGCTACCATAAGCAGGACTGAAGATATCTAATAGGCTAAATGACTCCTCCATTATCTGCATAGACAAGGGCTTTGCCAAGTTCCCACAACCAGGACACCAAAGGTAGATCATAACCCAGATGGCCTCTATGCTATCTGTATGACTGCAACCGGGCCAGATCCTTCTTCAGGCCCTTAAGCTAATACAGATAGTCTATCTCTAAAACCAATCTTCTTGGAAGAAATGGCATGTAGGCTGAGTTGAGTTCCAGCGTAATTTTGCTTCCTTGTGCACTGGGGCCTGTATTACATCAGGAAACTTTTCCCAAAATATACTGTGCTTAAATATGCTGGCAATAAACCACCTAGCATCACTCTAAAAGCTTGATCCAGTATGATGAAGTTACACTGAACCGAGTTTTCATTCTCACCTCTTCGTGATTCATTTCTCTGCCTGTCCTGACTCCACTATCAAACTTTCAGCACTGGTATCAAGCTGTGTGCTTGCACTCTGCATGGCTCCTTCACCTATAATAACTCTCTAACACTGAAATAAAAACAAGACCTCAGATCAGTGGTTTTGGTTTTCCAAATGCTTACTGTGTGAAAGCTTAAGAAAGAGAATTCACAAAACTTCAGCATCTTTTGACATGAACCAAGTGTAAGGTTATTTGACTTTAATAATAATATAAAAAATTAACTCCACCAAATATTAAAATATAAAAGTTCATAACAATATTGTAAAAGAAAAACTTCAGAAGCTGAAGGAGAACCAATTTGGTATCTTAATTCTGCTAGACACAGAGTAAAACTCTCATTATCTGTGCTGCTTTGCCCGCTAAGAGGCATACAACTATGTAACAAAGTGGATGAGATCATTTCAGCCAATAAATGCACAATCCATGGAAGAATTATAGCAACATTTTAAAACCTCCAATGCATGATGAAGGTAAACTAACATCAGTGAAAAGTATCAATCTTGTGCTCAATTTGGTACAGCATTTCCACAGCCTTGCAAAGAAACTAGGCTGAGTCAGGCAGTGATTGAGTACGCCTTTAATCCCAGCACTTGGGAGGTAGAGGCAGGTGGATCTCTGTGAGTTTGAGGTCAGCCTGGTCTAGAGAATGAGTTCCTGGACAGCCAGGGCTACACAGAAGTCCTATCTCAAACCCCCTACCAAAAAGAAAAAAAAAAAAGGCTGATCTGGCCTTTGCAATTCTGTCAAGGATTCAAAGAGATCTGCTGAAATGCAACTTAAGTGTAAGAAACTAGACAGAATCCAAGCACCCTGGAAAACAGCTGTTTCTTGGATTTGGCAGTTCTACCAGAGGTCACCTGAAATATGTGGGTATGGGAGCCAGGTCTAATTATTATATAACAAAAAAACTTATAACAAATATCATACAAAGAGAACACAGAATGAACTAGGAAGGAGAAAATGAGAAGCAAATCATACCCAACACACAGCACAGAAGCCAAAGCAAAAAGCCTTGTTCTGAGGAGAGGGAGTTGTAGCTATGCATTCTGCCTTTGCAATGTAAACATATTTCAGGAATGCCACACTACTCCAGCAGATAAGGAAACGCTCCTCTATACCAAAAAAATTCTAACCACTGATGGCAGGGAAAAAAATAAAAATAGAAAATTGAACTTGAACCAAAGCAATAAGCACAGTCAGTAATCAATCAGGAGTCAAAACCTATAAGAAAAAACCTGATGAGGAAGGACAAGAAGTTGCCACAGAAACCCTACCATGCTTGCCTTGTAGTATGTTCTCCGTGCCAAGGTTAAATCACACAAGTCTTAAACCTTAAATCTACCCACATCTTCAGATTTAGTTTTCAAACAATGAACACTGAGAATGACATAACAACATAAGCCATCAACTAAAATCAGTGTCTGGGATCCATTTACCTGTAGGTCAGTGGCACAAGGAGCTAGAAGAAAGGTGGCAGAAAAAAACATTAAACTTCTAATACAGGAGCTGAAGAGATGCCTAAGTAGATAAGAGCAATGCCAACACTGACTCCCAAGTGCTGGGATGGGCAGTGGTGGTGCACACCTGTAATCCCAGCACTCAGGAGGAAAAGGCAGGTCGATCTCTTTGAGTTCGAGGCCACCCTGGTCTGAAAAACAAGTTCCAAAACAGTCAGAGTTATTACACAGAGAAATCCTGTCTCAAAAAAAAAAAGAGAGAGCAATGGCTACTCTCCCAGAGGACCAAGGTTCAATTCTCAACACCAACATTTCACAATCATCTGTAAATCCAGTTCCGGGGGATCTGACATTGGCTTCTGCTGTATGTGAGAAGAATATACAAGTGGTGATACACATGCAAAAATACCCAAACACATAAAATAAATAAAACTTTTGAAAATCTTTGATTACNAAAAAAAAAAAAACGCTGGAAACAACACGTGAATTCTGCTTAGTCCAATGAGAAAAGAAACATGTAAAAAAGCCAGAAATCCTGGGACATACATATATGGACCTTAAACTTTGAGAAGATAAACTTTGAAATTAAGACAAGATTTCACTGGAACTTCCTTAATACCCATGTCAAGAGAATGAGAGAACCAGTGGTTTTCAAACTGTAGTTCCTGGACCAGAGCATAGTAAAAATTAAAGCTTTAGAAAAGCAAGACTCACAACACAGGCCAATTCCACTGAAGCAAAAGTTCTGGCTGTATCACTAGGTACTAGGAGCAAGAATAGCTGGACAAGTCCTCAGTAGCATCAGTCCACAACACCTGAACCAGCACCACACTAGGCCCTCCCATTAACTGCCTAAATCTAGTACTGTGGGCAGGCTGGACTGCTAGAATCACCTCTATTTCGCCTTTTCCTGGGCCTGGACAGATGTCCTAGCCTTTCTGCCTTCACCTATGAAGCATAAGGAAACTGCAGGGGCAAGTGTGAAATCTCATGGCCATATCCTGCTACTGCTGCTGTCAAACATTTCAATCCTAAAGCCAACAGTTAAAACTCAATTGTTAATTAGTGAGAAAGGCTCCAAAGATCAAATGGCCCAGAAACCTTACTAGAATGCAATAGGGAAAAGATAGAAGAAGCAAAGCACCAGCTACTGGCCCAGGCCTTCTCCCAGAGCACAGGTGGTCAGATGCAGTCAAGGGTCTTGTCACAGCAAAAAGTACTTCTCGTAATGCAACATCAACAAGCTTGCTGCTTGCTGCCTGCTGCCCCCGTCCCTATCCCTGCTTTGCTCACCAGCAGCCAAGTAGCATGATAAGTTGAAGAAAAATAAAAATTGAGAAATTCTTAGAAAAAGCATTGTCTCTGCACATTGCCTCCTTGCTTTTTGCCAATCCAGAAGGAATGAGGGTGAGGGATCATCAATCCTCCAGGTCTATGTGAGACATGGCAAGAAGTAATCAGAGCTCATCAGAGGTGATGGTCATGCTACGCTGAACCTGTCCCAGGCACAGACACACTGGAGAAACCCTCACTTTATTCACTTCTCAGTAAATACAGCAAGGTGGTAAAAAACCTTTGTTTTATGTTTCATGACAATGCAATATTCCACTTTCACCCAACCACAGTTTGAATGCTATCACCCTTTTTAAAAAGGATTTTTTTTTAAGGGGTGGGGTACATAAGAATGAGTATGTCCATGGAAATTGGAAGAGGGCAAGTGGATCCCCTGAGGCTGGAGTTACAGGAGGTTGTGAGTCACTCGATGTGGATGCTGGGAACTGAACTTGGGTCCTCTGCAGAAGCAGCATGTTCTATTTACTACTGAGCCATCTCCAGCCACAACGTTCTTGTTTTGTTGTTGTTGTTTAAAAAAAAGGCAAGCCTATCAGCTTTGGTTATCTTATTATTGATCTTCTCCATCACTTTGACAAGTTTGTGTGGATTCCCTGGTAATCTGACACTGCTGACTAGGGTTTAACAGGAAAGGCTGTGATTCTGAAGCATGACAGTTCTTGTTGCCATTTTAAGGAAAAATGAACATGCTTACTTCATGATCCACGCTCTCAGTGGCCATGCACTGGTTGTTGGCCAGGGTGCTGATCTCGCGGCTCTTGGGGGTTTCCATGCGGCAGCTGCAAAGAGGCACTTCCTGGAGGCCATCCGTCTCCAGCACATCCGGACCATTGGCCAGCCCTAAGTCACACAGACATATCAGCTCAAGCAACCCTGACCTACAAAGGGTCGTCCAGAGAACAATCAATTACAGTCCTTACAAAGATCATTTATGATCTGAAATTACACATCAGTACTGCTCAGGGGAAAGTGTTCACGTACTATTTTGTAATATCCTACATGTAAATAAGGTGGCAGGTTGTATCTTACCCACAAACTACCAAATCCCCCAAGACTACTTATTAATTTATATTTATAGGGTCCATGCCATAGGCCAGGCTGCATGTTTATCAGGAATTCCTAAATCTGGTTTCCAAGCAAGAAAAGCATTCACTACATATTGAGATATTATTTTCCTTATTTGGTTCTAATTTATATCCATAAAAAGAAATTCCATTTAGAAGGTTTTACTGATGGTTTGTTACCTAGAATATTATTCACCTACAAAAGAATTCATATATTAGGCAGAAGAAGGAAAACAAAGAAAAATGGGGCCCATCAGATGGCTTTGGAGAGTTAAAAGTGCATGTTGCCAGGTCTAAACACCCAAATTCAATCCCCAGGACCCACACAGCAGAAGAACCGAAAGGTAACAGTTGTCCTTTAACTCCACACATGCCTACACACATGACAGACAGACAGACAGATACACATATAAACAGAGAACCAAACACCACAGTGAAAACAAAAGCCATGAGGCCCAGACAAAGCCTCTGCACTGCAAAGCTGAGCCCACTCAGAGAACATGCAAAAAGAATTCTGGGATCTGACTAGTAACTTCAAAGACTGCTTCTTCCAAAAGACACTGGAGCAGATTGTGTCCTCTTTCTTGTGAAACAACAGAGATAAAGGTGAACTGAGTTTGAACAGTTTTGCAACTCTGAAAATAATTAAGTAATATTCACACCTAAAAACAGACTAGGACTGACAAGGTAGTGCAGGCTTTTAATCCCAGCACTTGGGGGACAAAGAAGGGAAGAGCTCTGAATTCTAGACCAGCCTGAACTACATATCAAGTTCCAAGCCAGCCATGCTACACAGTAAGATCCTGTTTCAAATATTAATTAAAATAAAATAAAGACTTTGAATGCAACTCTCATTGAGACCAAACCCAAAGAACCCTGAGGACCCCAAGCCAGTAAAGACCTTGCTCATCTCATGAAAACTAATTTTGAGCTATTTCTTCTGAATGTCCGGATTACAGAAAAATGAAACAGTTAAGTTCAGCAACTCAAAACCAGCCAAGTGATTTATTGAGGAACTTACCAACAGAAAAGAACAAATAATTATAACCAAGTAATTATTTTTCTGGCCAACTTCCAGTTCGCTCAACACCGCCTTCCCTGAAATCCCTCAACAAGCCCTGAACTGCTTCTGGTTTGGAGCTGCCTGATCTACAAATTCTTCAAACTATCCATATACACACAGTGCTTCACTTGGTCTCTAGCAATACTATGCTGAACCCAGGGGTCCACCTTCACCCCAAGAAGACATTCATTGTTCACTTCTGGCCTCTGGAAAACAAGATGTGGGTCCTAACTAATCTACTCCCCATAGAGAACTAATAAATGATGGAAATGTAGGTCAGTTGGCAGTGTTTACTTAGCATGCACCAAGACCTGGGCTGGAACCTCAGCACTGAATATACTAGGTGTGATGGCCTATGATCATAGCACTCGGGTGTAAATGAAGACATTGGTTTCCTGGCCACATGGAACTGAATAATCACATGGAAACTGTATTAATTACAACACTGTTTGGCCAATAGTTCAGGCATACTCCTAGCTAGCTCTAACAACCTTTTTTTCTTTTTTTGGTTTTTCAAGACAGGGTTTCTCTGTAGCTTTGGAGCATGTCCTGGAAATTGCTCTTGTAGACCAAGCTGGCCTTGAGCTCACAGAGGTCCACCTGCTCTGCCTCCACCGCCTGGCTAGCTCTTAAATCAACCCATTTCTATTAATCTATGTATCACCATGAGGCTATGGCCTACCAGTAAGGTTCCAGCGTCTTTTTCCTTGGGCTGCTAAATAAGAGTGTACCTGACTCCACCTTCTTTCCTTCTCTATCTGCTTGGGATTTTCCGCCTTGCTATATTCTGCCCTACCATAAGCCTAAGTACCTCCTTTAAAACATATCCATAGCACACAGAGGGAAATCCCACATCACTCAGGAGATAGAGGTAGAAAGATCAGAAGTTCAAGGCCAACCTGACAACATAATGAAGTTAAGGCCAAGCTAGGCTGAGACCTTGTCTCAAAGACAGTTTAAGAAACAAAATAAACAAGGGATAGTTTAGCCACAAACCTCTGTGGAAAAAAGAGCTAGTGACATGTAAGTTTAGCTGTCTGATTTCCCTGTAGTAACTATACCTCATAAGATCAGAAAGTCTACAGCAAGACTCAAACCAGAATCACTGAAAGTATAAAATGGGCCTTTGAGGAGTTCCCATTCAGCAACTTGATTCATAAATAGGGGAACAGACAGAAATACAGAAAGTGGTCAGGAACTGTCCTCCTGTCACACCAACCATGTGTGGCTGAGGTGAGGTGAAAGAGTGCACATTCCTGGACAGCACTGTCAGAACACATACATCTACGTAGATGTGGGTGTGCTTCAATCTCCAAAAGTGAAGAACTACAGACACATCAAAAGGAATGGCTGACACAACTTTCAGGCATGCACACTGTCAGAACACGGTTCAAGAATGGAGTTGTTCCGGGTGGTGGTGGCACACACTTTTAATCCCAGCAGTCAAGAGGCAGAGACAGGCAGATCTCTGTGAGTATGAGGCCAGTCTAGTCTACAGAGTGAGTTTCAGAACAGCCAGGGCTACTCAGTGAAAAGCTGTCTTGGGGGAAAAAAGGCCAAGAAACCAACCAACACTAGAGTTTTTTCAGTGATTTCAGTTTCTTCAAAGGCACAGAATTTGTTCTTAGAATGTACTTTAATGCCCCTTCCTAGGTGTAGTGGGTAGGAGTGAGTTTACATCAGATTATTCATTACAACTGGCTATTTTTGTTTATATGCCTCTGTGGAACATGCAACTTACTTGTTACAAGTGGCTTGTCCACCACCTGTGGCTTGCCCTTGTGATTGTACTCTTTACTCATGTGACTCCTCTTAACCATCAGAGTATAAACTGTCAGATGCTCTGAATAAAGTTGGCTACTGCTTGAGACCTTAGTCTGCCTTATTTATGGGCTCCATCTCCCCACATCCCACCACCTCTAGAGTGGTAAACAAACACAATCTCTCTTCTGACCTTGGGCTCTCCTGATAGGCTTGTCTTCACTCAAGCTCAAATCCTTAGCCTACTACCTTCACACACCTCCAAGCAATTACAGTGGGAAAAGACAATGGAAGCACAAACATTCACTCAGGTCCTCAGCTCAAGTCTAGACCCTCTTGTACCAAGACTGGATTGACCATCTAAACCAACGGACCAGCTTCGGCAAACTCTAAGATCTTCACTCATACTTCCAGCACTCCTACTATCTACCTTCAGGTATCTCAACTCCATACTTTAAAAATGAAGACAAGTAGACAATGCTGTTTTTCTTCAAGGAACTGATTCTCTAATTCAAAAGTATGTTTGTTGTATACAAACCAATTCCTGATTGATCAATCAGAGGTGATCAATCACAGGAAGAACCTAAGGAACAGCACTACAAACTGCCCCTTCTCCCTCCTCTGTAACCTTGATACCACCCTTCTAGATGTGCTTCCATTCTTAAGACTTTATAATTTCATTTACCACTTTTGGCCTTTATTTGTATGAGAGATGGATCAGGACATTTTACATAGAAGGGCCCCTAAATGCCATCACAATATCATGTTTATTCACCTACAACAGGCAGGGTTTTGTTATATAGCGCTGGGGTTGATGTGATAAAGTACTATTTTGTGATTACAGTTAAATTTCTAACCTCCCAAATCTAAAAGTTTAGAATACTTAAAATACGGTTCTATTTAGCTTAGGAGGGAGGCATATGTTAAGTACAATGAGGCTTTATGAGATTTGAAAATGTTTGTGAAAAGAAAAATAAAATCACTTCTTTGGACAAATCCAAGATTCATATGAGAGGTAAAAGGTATGGTTTACTAAATTACATAAGTAAATCACAGTTTCCTAAGAATTTAAAATCTTAAAAAGCTGGGTATTTGTCCTTTAAAACAATTCATTAAATCCCTAGAGTAAAATATAATTCTATAATTTCAAAATATGAACAGAGTGTAAACAGCTCTGGGGTCTTACATTTCTCCTTAACATTCTATTTCATAAAGATTTTTAAAATATAATTAGAGTTTTCACTGTTAGAAGGTTTTTAAGTGATTTAAAGAAAGGGGAGCAGAAAGTGAGAGCAAGTCACAACGATTCAGGCACAATGGCAGATACGACTGCACCTGTGACTGAAGGCTGTACTCCACTGCAAACACAGCCGAGCAAGAGACCAGAAGACAAGCTACAACCGACCAGAGAAAACCAGAGACCATTTGAAGGCACACTGCATTACATTCAGAGGAGGGTGGCATCTTTTTAATCAAGGATTCCACACATATTAGGCTCACAACTGGGAAACTACTAGCACCATAAACTAGGCATCAGGCAATAGCTACTTTGCTCTTAGGGGGCTCTCACTCACACCTTCTGTCTTTCTCCCGAGCCGATAGTGATCTGGCAAATGCATTTGCATCATGTCTTTTCAGTCAGGGGGCAGTGGTGGTGCACACCTTTAATCCCAGCACTAGAGTCAGAGACAGCCCTGCTCCCACTGTCAGGAATCCCATAAGAAAGAAGAAGGCCTTGTAGCTAGATGTAATGGTGTATGCCTTTAGTACCAGTACTTGGGAGGCAGAGGCAGGCGGATCTCTGTGAGTTGGGAGGCAGAGGACAGGCTCCAAAGCTACAGTGAAACCCTGTCTTGAAACACAAAACAAAACAGGCACAAAAGCTACAGAGAAACCTTGCCTCAAAAAAACCAAAAAACCAAAAACCAAAAACAAGAGAGAGAGAGAGAGAGAGAGAGAGAGAGAGAGAGAGAGAGAGAG
>LOJH01036032.1:0-15614 GCA_001685095.1 Ellobius talpinus | reverse complement strand
TGTTCAGAGAGTCCGGTTTGATCCCATGCTCCATCAGTCCCAGTCCAGCTGGCCATTTATCTTTAAAATCTACTGTGAGCCTTTCAAGGTCAATCTCCTAATTGAGATCACGTACATTGGTTTCTTTAGTCTTGACTTCATGGAAGTGTGCCCTGTCTGTGTACCTACCCTTGAGATTCTTGCCCTCTTATACCATTTCATGAAAGTTATTTCTGCTCAAGACTTTCTTCCTTAGGAAAATCATCTCACTTAAAACTCTTTTTTTTATCATTTTCTTTTCCCTAATGTATAACACCAATTTTTAAATTGTGTTTTATGTACATGTTATAATCATGGACAATTCTATTCCTGACTCCTTATATCCCTGCTCAGAGGGAGGCCAGACTAAGAAAGGAGGAAAGTGATGTCATTTGGTGACAGGCAACAAGAAATAGGACAAGACCCACTTACTGTGCATCTTCTGATTTCATACTGGAGAATGGCTGCCGAAAGAGGCAGGAAAAAGTAACTGTTGACAGCAGCTGTGCTGCTGGGTGATCGTGAAGAAGCTGGGGAAAGATGGTCACATGTGTCTTTCTGTCATCCGGCCTTCATCCTTTTCTGCAGTGTTCTCTTCTGTCCAAATCAACTCCGAAACACGAGTGTTTCTCCTGGAATCTTTGGCGTGTACAGAAAACAGGACAATACACATAAACACGTGTCTCCTTATTTAAAGTGCTTAATATACATTGAGATGCGTTACAATTCCTAAAGCAGCCTTATGTGCATCAGGCAAGTTCCTGATCAGCATACTCAGGACAGAGATATGGCTGGTATTTTGCAAATTGAGGGTCTGCTCTATTTTAAGGCCTTTAGGAGAGACTTGGAGAACGCTTCCAGGTGGTCTGGTTCATCATTCTTTTCTACTTTAAATGTGTTTGGAAGTTCTGCATGACGACTCTTTGCTCTACATCCTAGACCTTCTGTCTCCTCTTTTCGAGGAGGTGACAGTGTTTCTTGGTGGAGTGTCCAGATGGGAGTGGATCTGAACTGTTGTTACAACGGGTGAAATGCATGCCCTGGGAAACTGTATCATGCAAGCCCAGCACTGTCGTTAACCACACAAATTGCTTTGTATACCTCTGTGACTTAACTGATATTAACATGATGCATATATATATATATATATATAAAGCCAGTTTGCTCTTTTTATTGCATCTGGAAACATGACAAAAACACAAATTCCTGCACCAGCGAAAGCAGTGCTTAAACTGTCTCTGGACAAGAATGGCTGAAAAGATGAGGCAAAGCAAGGGTGTGGTCAATTATCTTCCAAGAATTCGGATCTTCTAAGTCAGTGGAAAGCTGAGGCAGGGGTGGGGGGGGAGCTGTGTAAGCCCAGCTGTGACGAACTCTGAAGGCCAGAGAATGTCAGCAGTTCTCTCCACAATGGACCGAAACAAACAAATCAACTGTCTCCATCATGAAACACAAGTCTCCTCTTTCTTCTGCTCTGTCTCTCTCCCTTCCACCCATCTACTGTGGGACAATAGTTTTACCCTGTAAAGATTTGTTTAAAGATTTGTTTCTTGTACTTGTTTAATAAACGCGGATTGGCCAGTAGCCAGGCAGGAGGTATAGGCAGAGCGACCAGGTAGGAAGTAGAGGCAGAGTAATCAGGCAGGAAGTAGAATTAGGGCAACGAGAATTGTGGGAAGAGGAAAGTTTCAGTCTGCATTGTGATCCAACTGCAGAGGAAGCAAGATGTGACTGCCTTGCTGAAAAATGTGCCAAGCCACGTGGCTAACACAGACAAGAATTATGGGCTAATCAAAGTTATAAGAGTTAATAAGAAGCCTGAGCTGCTAGGCCAACCCGTTTATAATTAATGTAGACCTCTGTGTGTTTCTTTGGTACTGAATGACTGCAGGACCCGGTGGGACAGAAACCTCTGTCAACATAATGATGCTCAGTCAACACCCATCATTCTCTGTTTCCTCCTTTCTTCCCCCTACTTAGTCTAAAGTTTTATTTGTGACATTTTTAAAAGAGGAAAATACTTTACCCATGCATTTATTTCTATGTTTACATCATATGCATGCTATATTTACAACACTTCTATCCAACATTCTCCCCTCAAATAGCTCCTGTGGCCCACCTCTTATTTTACACTTCATGGTGCTGTCTTCTTTAATAATTATTTTTATGATCAGTTTGTATATTTTGAATCACTGAAAGGCCCTTTAAAATGTACCTGTTGCGTTGTTCACAAAACACACTGAATCTTCAACAGAATGGCAAGAATGAAAGGGTAATTTTCTACACAGCTGTGAAGTAGGTTGTAAGCCTTTGTTATTCCTAAGGAGATGGACCTATCCACTCAGAGTTCGTGGGAAGTACTATCTCTGGAGAATTTAAAAAGAATTTGAAAAATAATATGTACCTACTAATTGTCGACTTATTCTTAAAAATTGTCTTATAACTGGAAGACTTGAATATGCCTGATTATAAAATTTGTAGGATGAAAAAAAATGATTTGGAGAGATGTTGAATCAGTAACTGGATGTGACAATCAAGATTTTAGTTGCTGTGCTCTGCCGCTGTACTTTGTGTCTAGATAATTATGTTAGTAGTCACTTCTTTGTGACTTTCACTTCTGCACCAGTCTCATGTCTTCTTGACTTTTGTTCAAATAGTTGGGAAATACTTAATAACTCCACGATGATCTACTCTTTGAATATTTGCTGTTCTAGCTGAGGTTGTAAATATCTAGTTTTGTGTTTTATGATGAAATTTACCCCATGTTTGAAAAGAAAAGTTCAAATAGGTTGTGTGAGTCTGCAAGTTGCTCACTGGAATTGGAATTGACTACCACACTTTCCAGTTTTCACAATGTTTTCCACTTGAATTAGTCACCGATTGTGACAACTATACTTTTATGCAATGTAGAAATTCTCTGAATACAAATTTGGCACATAATTTTGTGTTTTCTCTTTGAGGGCACTAAAACAGATGGAGCAAAAGGAATAAAGTCTGAGTAGGTGGTCAGGTTTAAGAGATCACTATTTAGATTTCTAATTTTATCTTATCACTTAATGTTTGAGTAAATGTGTGTTCCAGAACTCAGTTCATTAGGCTTGGCAATAAGTACCTTTACTCACCAAGCCAACTCAACTACTCTTAAGTCAATTTTAAGTGAATTAAACTTAATTATAATTCAGTATAAAATTAATTTATACTTAATTTTAGATAACAGTCTTGGGAAATGTGAAAGATTGTGCGTGTCTTTGTATGTGCATGGACTTTTGTTTTTCTGTTTTGTTTTTAATTTAGAATACATACATGGCTATTGTGTTTTGAATAAATGAATCATTCACTAGTTATTCATAGTGACTAATCATAGTTTCTCCTAAGCAAATAAGAATAGCATCCATAGGGTAAATGTATACTACACTGGCATTTAGATTTTCAATGAATCCATTTTATATGACTCATACATAAGAGAAATTTTCCCAAAAGTTCACCTATTTATGAAGAAGATTAAGAATGTATAAGGTTCTGATGTAAATTCTTATTTTAATATTATTTTGAAAGCTCTGTACATGAATACCATAGATACAATACTTCTGCCACCGCCAATTTATACTCTATCCAATAACTAAATGCACATGTATATAGTCTTCCAGTATTTTTAAAAACCTAGGGAAACTTCTTTAATATTCATGAGATGTGCTTCATCTTTCCTGTGTTAATTTGTCTTCACAGAAGTGGATAAAATGTAATTTCCTCTTATGTGGCTATCACCAGTCACTTACTCAATTGACATTTAATCATTGATAGGAAAACTGTGGAGTCCCACATGCTTAATTATGAAAATTCTGGTAGCACTACAAGCATGCTACCTGAAATGAATTCTTTATACTCTTACGCTTATAAGGTGGCATTATTTGCCATCATCATGATGTTTCAATTGTATTTGAAATTTCAAAGAAAATTCAAGTTCATCTCTTTTCCTGACATGCAATCTGTCCTTGAGCAGAGTGGTTATTTTATGCATGTTAAATACAGACAAAGGTTGAGAAATATTATGTAAGATTTCTATCATTCTGAGAAGGAAAGCTCCACTCTGAAAATCCCACCAGATTCTCTACTGAGTATAATTTGTCATCTGAGTCATACTCAGGAATTTTCAACAGTATCCAGCACAGCTGCCATAGTTCTGCAACTAGAGCCAATTGTGTCTGGAGATAAATAGAAGGCCAAATCACCGTTTTCTGAGAGACGTATGAAGACGAAAACTGAATTCTAATGTTTAAAATGGGAACTGGGTTTAGTATGTGTCAACTACATACATGTCTAGTTTTGCTAACGCACACTATCTGTATAGTGCTGTGTATATGTAAGCATCTTCACACATATGTGAGTGGGTGTTAAATTTTGGTCTAAGGATGTACTCTATCTGCATATGAATTGATGTCAACATTAGATTCTTGGGGCTAGACCCACGTCTAATTGGACTTTTTTAAAGTCTAAATTTTATTCCAAAGATCTCAGTGAGACCACCTAGTCTTACTTTCATGTGACAATGCCCATGGAGATAGTTTTGCTTCAAATTAATACTTATATTTTAATGTACATATTTATTCATATATATCTTTGAGATTTTCTGTTCCATTTCCCTTTAAACGTAATGATCATGAGAAGGCAAAGTCTATTATATGTGTAGGTTGGGATAAATGTAGGAAATTAATTGATGTAGTAGGACATTAAACATTAGTGTTGGTGTATACATATTTTTAGGCTACCATCACCTCTCCTTTTGAAAGATACTGCATCCATTTCTTGAAGTACTTGAGTCAAATAAAATATTTAGTGAAAGCAAACAAATCCATGTAGAAAGTTCCAAATAAAATGTGTGCCATTTTATATTTCCCTTTGAGATTAATATACTTTTATCATTTTTCCCTTCCCTTTCTTCCTTCAAAGACTCCCACATCATATCATATCAATCATATCATATCACGTCTCCATTCTTCAAATTCATGATCTCTTTTTAAATCGATCTTTGTTATACACATCTATCATCTATCTATCTATCCATCTATCTGTCCTTTCTCTCTATTATCTATCTATCCATCTATCTATCATCTGTCTATCAATTTATCTATTTCTATCTTATATGTAAATATCTATAGTTATGTGCATGGGATTATTATTAAAGTGGTATTTGTAGGTCCTTCTCCAAGATCCATGTGGGTAGCTGGTTAGGTTTCCAGTACCAGGCATGATTTCCGTTTTGTTGAGTGGGTCTTAAGTTTAATTAGAGAACTGTTGATAAGCACCAAAGTATGCTTGCCATTCCGGTACACTTAGGGTTATCATTTCCTCCTGGTCCTTTTTATAGTTAATCAGCATCGTAGCTGGGTAGGACTGTGGCTAGTTTCTCTCCCTTGGAAGCTTACATGGCATCTTCTGGGATTATGAAAGCTCCGGAAGAGGCACTCAGGTCAGCTCTAGCTTAGGGGCCTTCTGGCCATTTGTTGGAAGTAAATGGTGATGGGGCTTACCTTCCATCTCTTGGGGGAACAACCAAGAGCAATAGCAATAGCCTGTGTCTTGGAGTCTGCTGACCAACAGTGACCAACAACTCAGAAGAGGAAATCTCATACTTGGTGTTGAGGTTTTGTTGTGTAGTCTTTGGCTCATGGAGGAAGCACTGTCAGGAAATATGAGAAATTTCATATGAACTGTATATGTATATTTGTATACAGACTTACCTGTGTTGTAGTTTATTTTAAGCAAATATTTAATAATGTGGTTCCTTGTGATTTTTTTGTATATCCTCACTATTGTTCTACCATTCTTTTTTTTGTATTTATCTCCCTTCTTCTCTTTAACTAGTACCCCACCTTGTGCCATTCCCCAAATCAGAAAAAAGTCACATGTTCTCTGTCACATGAGACTCCTAGCTCCAAATCTTTGCACGTAGCCTTCCCATTAGCTAGAGTAACAGCAGAAAACAGGGTCATTCATTGGGGAAGAATAGTGGGGAACGTAGAGGAGAATAGCAGTGAACATGTGATCTGATCATGAAAATGGGAGTTATGCCATCTTGGTAGTTCAATGTGGTAATCATGGATGACTATACTGAATAGATGAATATTACTTTATTCTCTCATCTCTGGGTAGCCTCTAAAAGCATCTTACAGAATCTAAAATAAGATGCTAAATGATCTTGTATACCATTTTATACCCAGTATACCTTCTTTCTGGGTTCAGGGAGTCTTCAATAAGTCTAACACATACTTCTTCTATCGTGATGAGTTCCTATGCCTTTGATATTGTCTTCCTGTCAACTAATCTACGAAACCTAATTTTCCTTATTGGAGCCATTCTCCTCCATTTTTATTCACCTTTCCCATAACTCTTAGTTGGTCTTAAACTGCTGATTTTTGAAACTTTTTCCAAGACTCAAAGCTCCTGCAGTTCAAATTTAGCCCTTTTCCTTCATCAACAACCTTTGATACTTGGTGCGTTTGACACTTGTTTGCACACAGACGATAAACACACATTAACTCGTGGGGCTAAGACCTGCAGCCATTAATCAAGCAGAACACTTTTGCAGTTAATGTATTCTTCTTCTTCCCTTCCTTTAGAGTTCTTATAATTTTTCAATAAGCTAGTCTCAGGATTTTAATAACTCTGAAAATGAGTGATTGCTCCTTCCAGCATAGGAAGTCCTTGGATTTATAATAGATATTTTTTAAAAAAAACTTCCAGATGTTATTAATTTATTTCTAAAATAGAAAATACATATATGAGGCTTGTTCACAAACAAATTGAAAGCTGTCAAACTTGTGTTCAGAATTATCACAAATAAAGGACCACTTAAAAGACACAATTTAAAAAATGAAAATAATACAGATAATTTACCAAGGTATCACAAAATTTTTTCTTAATTTCAAAATTAATTAAATATTAAACACAAAATGTATATATTTTAAAATCTGTTTTTGAGAATAAAAGTTAAATGGGGCATACAAAAAATACTGTGAGAATATAGTGATTAAAGAAAACATTTTACATCCTTTGTTCAAATTATTTTCATTACTCTTGACCAAATTTGTTGGTTTAACACTTTAAGAGGTAAAACAAAACAAAACAAAAAAGCCCCACAAATCAAAGTGCTGAAATACCTATTATTACACAAATATGGACATCCTATCTGCAAAGCATTACACACATTTAAAACTTCCTTTTGTGAATTGATTTCTTGTCTTAACTCCCATAAAGAACTGTGGAAATGTCAATCTGTTCAGCTGAGTATGCCAAGGATGTAGGCAAGTCAGGTGTTCTAGGGAGGACTCCCATGTGTAGGAGTTCCTGGCCATATTTTTGTTTGTTGGGGGAAGGCTAGTATCTAAGGGACATGCACATTGACCTACATTCAGCAACAGGATTGTGTCATGCTGATGACTGCCAAGTATCCAGCTAATACAACCCAACCAAAATGATGCTTTGAGTGTGGTTGTTAAGGGTAGGTCAATAACAAAAAGTTAGCAGTTGGATTAAATATGTCCTCAGGTTGATGAGGATTCGGTAAGATTTCCCTAATGGGTCCTGTTTCTCGGCCTGAAGTGATGTGCAGAGCATCCTCTTATGGTGAGATGTGGAAGGAGAAACAAAAGATTGCTTGTTAGTTATTTATTATGATGACTAACTAGGAAGAAATTCAACTAACGTAAGATTATTTTAGGATATCAACTGGATTATTATTTTTCTCTCTCAAAATAAGATAAAGCCTCATGGATCCTTCAGCAGGCTATTGATATAGAGAGGAAGAAATAGGAACCAATACATCTGGAGAGATTTCACTGAAATTAACACTAAATCAAAGGAGCTAATTTTATATCTTTACTTTTTTGCTATAGCAAACACCAGAGCAAAGTACAGCCAGACAGTCATCTGGGACAGCATGACACACTGCTGGAAAGAATGATGAGCCAGTACACAGTTACAAGAAAAGTAAGATCATTGTTGAAGCCACGTGAGCATACACTGCTCAAATTACATCTGATTCTCTAGACAATTATTCTGGAAGATTCCCCAAAACAAAAGCAGAGAAATTGCATAAATGGTTTTCCAGGCCAACCTCGCTGATTTAGTGAGCTGTAAGTTGCTTGCTATATTTCTCCCAGTAGAGGATCCAGGAAAATTCCGAGGGGTTGTGGATTTTGGGTTCTCACCACATCTGATCAATGGCTGCGGTCACCCTAGGTAGCCACATTCTTCCTAGCAGTTATTAAGAAGATGGGGTTGCATGTGAAACAGAGCGAACAACAGCAATAATGACGCCCATCCAACACCCAGGTGCTGGGCACACCCACAACTGTGCTGGGTTCTTTGTTACTGTCCCCAGCAGTACAGTGATGAAGTTAACTTTTCTTCTGTTTGGCTAAAAAGAATAGACATAGCAGTTCTTGCGGTTTGTGCTTTATTTATTTATTTATTTATTTTTTAAAAAGCCGACAGCATAGAACGTAGAGGAGGAGTCTGAGGCAAAGGAATCTTGATGTTTTAAACACAGACCACTGCCAAGACATGGGCCACCCACATTCCTGTGTCTCCTGCCTAGCTTCCTTGTGTTCATTTGCTATGACCTCCAACTTGCTTTCTCACAGTCGCTGTGGTGTAGTGCTTCCAAGGTTGTAAGCACCATGGGTCGAGGGTTTTTGTGGTAACTGTTTTCTCTGTTGTCCAACAAATAGCTGGAGGGGCAAAGAAGGTGAAGCTAAGGGTTGTTCAGATGTTCAGATTCTGGTTAATACTCATGCCTTAAGTTAGTTTTTTATTTTAATTCACTTCTTTTCCTGGCTAACTTATATAACAAGTTTCAATGAAAGGTCTCCTGACCCTCAATATATATAGAGATTTTATAAGAAAATTGTCACCATAATAATAGCATCCCCTTGTAAAGTCTTAGGCCATTTTTCTTCATTATTTAAACACAAAATAAATCACTGCCAAGTGAAAGAAATACAAGGAAACTCAAAACATTCGCCAGAGGCAAGTTTATTAACATTTTCCCAAAGCATATCTTACTTGAACTGTTTATTTTGGAACACTATTCAAGAGAAATTGTTTTCTTGAAAACTTATAAGAAAAACACTTGACTTGTACATGTTAATTTGATAAATGAAAGCAAATAATTAGAATAAGAGAGGAAGAGAAAGTGTCTCCCACAGTTAAAATAGTCTCAGAAATTGTTCTATACTTTGAAATATAAGTAGTAACCTGTCACTTACAGCATTAGCCTTCTCTTGATGCAGTTCCTAGCACATAGGGCGCGCAGGGAAGGTCTATTTGTTTATTTATTTGTGAATGTGCATGTATGTGATACCTGTGTATGACTGTCATGCCATAGCATATATGTAGAGGTTAGAGGACAACCCTCAGGAACCAATTTTCTCCTTCTACCATTGGATCCAGAAATCAGATCCAGGTACCTCATTTGTTCAGCAAACACCTTTATTCGCTGAGCCATCTTGGTAGTCTACGGATTCCTGTTTAATACACTACAAAATAGTTTTGTTTTAGTAGTATATAAAAAGGGTTTGTCACATAAAATTAGGCAAAACCAGGAACTGTAGAGCATAGGCCCTATCTCGAAGAACAAAACAAAAAAATAACAAAATAAAATTGAAGATTGTTTTTATAATTTAATCAGTTTTTTTATTTTTGATTACATATTATGTGCGTGTGCACATGGGTACGTATACATGAGTACAAGTGCCCTCTGAAATCTGCTTCCAGAATACAGGCTTTCAATTCATATATATTATTTTCAATGTGGCCACCATAAATATTTTTAAACATGGTAGTAGTTCTCTTGAAATGAACCTTCAGTGAAATAATTTTGAACATATTTACACTTAAATTTAGCTCAGTTTTATTTTCTAGTATGTATTTTTATGTGACATTATTCTGTTTTTCTTGTAGGCTTAATTTTTAATACAAAACCATTATTTTGTTATTTCCAGTAAATAAATGAAATAAGGAAGTCGTAAAACTACTAAAGGAAATTGTATATGGTCACTCCAGTCTTCGTTCATGTCTTAAATCATTTAAGGAGAAATCCCATAGGATAGTTCCAAAGGTGTCCTCATGTGGGTATCCACCCAAATATGCATCATTTCTGTTGCAGTTCTAAAAGCAAAAGTAAGTAACAAAAACAAAATGTAGTAGTACACAGGATTTAATAGTCTCATAACTCTTTGGGGGGGTACAAAAAGTGTGTGAATATACATTAGACAACAAATTTCAATGATCTGGAGAGAATCTCATTCTCTTCATTTATGTTTGCTAATCTGCTTTGATTGTCTCAGAATCTGTTAGCACAATCCAAGTTTTACTGCAGTCAGTGTTCAATTTGTGTTAGCCAAGTAAACTCAGAAAGTGAAAAATTAGGTCTTCCCTGTCCTCAGGGCCTGTCCGTGTTGTAAACCATACAAAATGATCCCATACTGACAATGCAGAAATGAACACATTTTCCATAAAAACTTACATATGTGGCAGGGAACTGTCCCAAAATGAGGTACTCGTGCAAGTGTTTCCAAAAGGATCATGGGGTTTTGCTTCTCATCATGATTCCCTAACCTTTTCAGCATTTCTCAGTGTGGCCATCTTTTTTATCGCTTTCTATCTTTTTCAAATCTTCACAAGTCAGTTTAGTCAATATTCAGCTCCTTTAGAGAAAAAAATATAACTCTTCTTTGCATGCAAATATTTACTCAGCATCCCAAAGCAATTGCAACACTCGAAAGAAGTGAAACTGGGAAATACTGGCAGTTAAACAAATCAAGGCAGCTTATCAAATTCCAAATTTCCTTACTCATTTTTTTTTACATTACACATTTTAAATATATACCATATGCTCTGACTCTGTAAATCTGGGGTTTCAAGGACGTCTTTCACTACCTTATATTGCCTCTAAATTAATTTTCAATGGTTTATGTAAGTGCCTCTTGGGTAAATATTAGTATCTGATTTATAGTTCAAAGGTTTTTTAATCAGTTATTTAATTATGCTATTCAATGTGTGTTGTGTGCTTAAAGTTAGGAATGTTATGTTGTACATATTTAAAGCTTGAGAGTAAATCTAATGTTACATGTATGTTTTTAACCACAAAAATAGATTTTATATATACAGACTATATTCTTTATTGCTACTCGCTTTATTCTGATGAGATCATTTTATTTCTTATTAGATAAATTTGATCGTTTAATTTTAAATAGAATACTTCAGAATGGTATACCAATTGTCATCCATCATAAATTACATTCCTGCCCCATTTGAATGGCTTGGTAGAACAAGCTTAGAGAGAAGCCCAATTCTTTTCTTCTTACTTCACCATAATCCTTCTTAGGCTAATCAATTCATACCAAAAGGTGGATATTACCAAAGAGGCATTGCCCTGCCGTCACACTGGTTAAACACAGCAACTGAATCTCACACTGTCCAACAGGAGCCTGTCCTGCCTTTTGTTGTTGCTGTTGTTGCTTTAACAGAACAATTGGGAATAAGAAATTTTTTAAGGAATGAGGTTTATTTTTTCCTCACTGTTTTGGAAGCTCTTTGTCTCTCTTCAGCTCCTGATGAAGGCCAGGGGTTGTTCCACACTTAACCGGAAAGCAGAAGAGTAAGTGAGTGTCTACAAAATAGAGGAATAGGAGAGACAGCAGCCACTAACCCAATCCTGAACTCATTTGTTTAAGTGGATCCCTCATAATCCATGCTGACTTATATACCCCACACATCGCAAAATTCCAGTGTGGAAAAACAAGCTCCAATATCATTTTTAACAAGGACAAATACCTAGACTGTACAGAGGAACCAGAATGTTACCTGCTTATTATTATCTGCCTAAGTAGCCCTCATTTGTGTAGGGAGTGAATACACCAAAAATTATATAGCATAAATAATAACTAGGACCATTTAGTTAGATACATTTGGGGGAAGATGTAGAGCCTCATTGGCTCAGCTCCTGAAACTTCATAGTTCATGATGGCAAATTATGGCAGTCTCTGTGCTATTCTTTTAAGGTTAAAGAAGACTTTCTGTCCTGATGATCTGATATAAAAGGAAGTTTTACTAACATTCCTGTAGAATACTGAATAAGAAACATCGCTGAGTGGTGGTGTCTTTAATCCCAGCACTCGAGAGGAAGAGGCAGGTGGATCTCTGTGAGTTTGAGACCAGCAGCCTGGTTACAGAATGAGTTCCAGGACAAGCTCTAAATCTATAAATAGAAGTTCTGTTTCATAAGAACAAAAACAAGCCCACAAACAAGAAAAAAACAACAAAAGAAAGAAACATCACAGAGATATGTATCAAAATTGTAGATGATGATAAACCAATAACATAGTAAAGTTCTGTACAAGATAAAGTATTTGTAAGAGAAAGACCACACAAGAACAAAGCAAGGAGAAATACGGTGACACAGTAGTTGATGTGAAAAGAAACCAGTAGGTAGTAGTGCTCGGTTAATCCTAACAGGGAACTGCAGGCAATGATTGGCTTCTGCCTTCGTTCATAGCTTGAATGTATTGTATTCAATTTACTCATGTATTGCTGAGGGCTTCTTGATTGCTGTGCTTCATTCCAGGAACAGGAACTAGTAATTAAACTGACATGCAGCCCATGTCATATTCAGAGAATGATTTGGAGGGGTATCAAATAGTTTCAACTACTATACTGTAATGGAGGGATGGACGCATATAAAGGGATAGTTCTCTCTATAAGGGTCAAAATGAGTCTTCTAGGGGAAATGTCTAAGATGACATTTTTCTATATATTCTATCAGTGTCACTCAAAGTGATCATGTGGCATATAAATACAACACAAGCTTTGTCACCACTATAGCAGTCTCACTAACTTCCTTGTCCTCTATGCTATTTGAAACACTTGAACATAGCATCGTTTATACGTTCTTCATCCATCAACCTTATGGATATACAGTTGTTCTATAAATGGAGACTGTGCTTTTGTTTCCGGGACTATGCGACCCAAATAATCACATGAAAACTATATTAATTATAATGCTGTTTGGGCTAACAGCTCAGGCATATGCCTAGCCAGATCTGATATCTTAAATTAACCAATTTCTATTATTTTATATTTTACCACGAGACTCATTGTTACCTCACATCTTGCTTCTTGGGTTGCAACATGGCATCTGCCTGACTCTGCTTTCTTTCTCCTTGTATTCAGTTTGGTTTTCCTGCCTAGCTATAGTCTGACTTTCCATAGGCAAAAGGAGCTTCTTTATTAATCAATAGAAATAAAACATATTCATACATACAGAGGGGAATCCACATCATTGTTCAAAAATAGATACCAGAGACTGTGTGATACATCTCCCCCTCCTGTTTTTGATTAAAAAAAAACAGAATTGCAGGTTTGGCATCCTGCAGTTTTCTATGGATTAAAAAAGAAAAGGTGACTAATAGAAGCACAGGAAAAGGCACTGTATTTTGTTTTCAGTTCATAATCAACATCTTTAACATTTTCAGAATTGGAGCAAAGTTAGAAAAACTCTTGCATCTTAACAGGCTTCATGCTAAGGTTCCATCAATAATATTTAATTAAAGATAAAATGCTAAAGTAGACAGTAACTTTATAACGCATTTGTGAAAGAGTTCTCTCTAAATATATTCTGATAGTGACTTATGGCAAGACAATCAACGTGCTTAGAGGAAGGCTGAAATCTGGAATATTATGGAACCCCGAATGTTCATATTTTTCTACACATATATGTCTATATTTAGCTTGATTTAGTCTGTGATTAACAACTGCTATTAATAGACTAGAAAAGTTAAAGAAAAGCATCGGGATAAGAGCTCTATGAATGTGATCTCAGAATATAACTTCTGTTTTTGCTATTGAAAATGTTTTTCTTTGCCCTTTGCGCTGTGCCTAACTTTATCACAAGCATTGTGGGGCTGTCCTGTGGTATCAGTACTCCCTGTTTCTCCGTGTCTTAAACTTTAATGATTCCATTTGTTTTTTTGTGAAGTTAGATATTACCAGGAATATTCTTCAAGAGCCAGATTTCTAAGTAATCTAAAGTTTTCTTTGGATGGGTCCTTTATCATTAAGTTTTTCAAATCTTCAAAGGGAGATGAAGGTTCCCAGTAAGTGTTGCATCTTTCAGTCCAAATCTATTATTCCATTTGTTTATTTTAAATCCAACTTTTTTATGATGTACCTGTCTCAATGTCACTTATTTTAGGGCATCTCTTGTTGAAGTCTTCTGGCTGGCTCAAGGCTTTCTTGCCTATCATTGATATCAACTTAAACATATTTCCTACTTATGTCTTCTGTCTGCTTTTTTTCATCTGAACTCAGCATTAATCAGTCAGGAACTATGGCAGTAATGTATGCAGTTTGAGATATAGCTTCAAAAGCAGGGTGAAATTAGTTTCCCTTCTTACTTTCATGAGTAGAAGTTTCATTCTTAGTATAGATGGTATCAAACTCTAGATATTTCTCTCTATTATAATTACCAAAGAGGGAACATTTTCAACTACTCTTTGGTGTATTCAGACTGATAATATCAGTACCTTTGTGCTTTAGTGGTACTGGCAAATAAAATGAAGGTTACTGTTGAGCACATGCATAGAGATTTGACAACAGGTGAGGATGACTCAGTGATTATATGGGAGAGGATCAAATACAGCTTGGAAATGACAGGTGGAGGGATGGTTCACCATCCTGATAATACTGCAGATGGCATGCTATTTCACCATGCTTTTCAGAGTGAAGGCCATTTTTAAAACTTGAACTGCCTTAGTTTTGAATTTCCCATTTTGAACTTCTAATGTTTTAACAAGAGTTATTAAAATCATAGACAACACAACTACAGACAAAATGGATACTAAGGAATGGCTATCACTTATTGAAAACAAAGAAGATATTTACTTATTTTTTCCTTCCTCCCACCATTCATCTCTTTCTTACTCATTTTCCCCTTTTGCATAATCTCTGATATTTTAATGTCTAAGCCACACTGATATCAGCAGACCGTTTACTATCCCTGGCTTTAGCCTTCAAAGTCCCCTTTATCTTGAGGTACACGCAAGCAACGCTACTAGCACAGGAGCATTAATTATTCCCAGTCGGTCCAGCTCTCCACCACTAAGACTGCCACTGCATCCCAGCTCTGGCATGTATTTGGAGACCACACTTTGGGTTTCCAGCCTTGATATCAATATTCTCCATTTTGTGTTTATTTTCTGTACCATATCTTAAGAAACCATTCTGAAATGCAAGTTCGACCCTTTCACTTGCCAACCTGTAAGCTTCTATGATGTTTTACCATCTTGAGGATTAAAAACCTTCCTGACATGAAGGATTATCTCATTCCTTCAGTTCCAATTCCCACCTCACCTTCCATCATTCCCCCTTCACTTGTGCCTCACCAGGTTCTTCCTATTCTCAGAATTCCCTCTTGGCACATTCTTTTCACAGAGCTTCTTTTTTTAAACCAAAGATAGATTCCTTTCTGTAGTGTAAGGGGAGCAGGGCTGCTTTTCTTCCGGCCCAGCTCCCGCACGGCTAGCTTATACCCCGAAATA
>LOJH01036031.1:0-15614 GCA_001685095.1 Ellobius talpinus | reverse complement strand
ATGCGGGAGCTGGGCTGGACGAAAAGCAGGCCTGCGCCTCCCCTATCACTACACCAAGGCCTGTTTGGAAAACTTTAATTTCCCTTCTTTATTCATTCATTTTCCTCGACAAATGTTAGCTGAAGTCACCTTCTGTAATTCATAGGGCATTCCTTGCTGACACAAGACAGTTCACAATCTGGTGGATCAGACAAACTTTGTCAACAAATTGTTGTGAGTTTGCCACATGAGATATAAAGGCAGTTTGCTAGAAACTTTACTCTTTTCTAGAGAAAAAAACCAACCCCAGCAGTTTAGTCTCTAGTGTGGTTAGAAAGGCTTCCTCAGAGGAGGTATTATTTGAGTTGTGCAGTGAAATAACAAGGTGGCGGGTGCAGATGACTGATGTCGCACTCATTCTGGTCCTTTCAGAGGGAACGAATAGAACTGATAAAAACGGAGAGACTGTCCTGGGTTTGGGATTGTGCCAAGATATGCTCACGTCCTACAAGGACGTGCAAAATTGAATTGTTTTCCTAAAGCCACGTGTGGTCCTCTAGGAGAACTGAGGTAGGCAAGAATTAGCGTTAGAACTGAGTATTAGAAATAACTCAAACTATGGAATGGTGGATAGGTTCAAGGGGAAGGACGAGAAGGAAGTGGCTGGGAGAACACGGAAGAAGCTTAAATCAGGTGAGGAGATTGTTCAATCCATTCTAAGGCCTTGGCAGTAGAAGTTCCAGCTAAAACTGGTACGTGTCCAAGATTTAACATGCTAACAAGTCAGTCTGTCCTATGTGTACATACAAACACTGACAGAGTTTGTAAGAGCATTGTGGTAGAGAGGTGGGTAGGTTATTACATTATAAAAGAAGACACCACACAACTGATTTGCATCACCACACAATGGTTCTGTGTACCCAATGGGGGCAAGGTGACTAAAGGAGCATTTGGTGATCACATGGGAGAAGACTTCAATGCTGATATAGTTATATGCTCCTATCCTCCTTTTTAGAGAGAGAGAGAGAGAGAGAGAGAGAGAGAGAGAGAGAGATCATCACCTTGTCTCTAAGCAGCTTCCTTTGCAATCAGGTTAATTCCCCTCCTGGTTTGTTGGGGAACTAAACCAGTATCCCTGGGGTGGTTCACTTCTAAATCTCTTGTGAGAGGCGTAGTCATGGTCTCTATTTTTCTGTTTAAATATGTCCTTCAATCAACAAGTCCACTGCGTGGGGATATGGACAAGACTTACAACTCTTTTCTAATGCGAAAAGAGAGGAGGCACGGAAGTGAAATCACTGAAACTTACAAAAAGCATTTGCCTGGAGGGTGCAGGGAAGACTTGAAAGCTGAGGGAGCCTCATGTGTGAACATGTATGTTCAAATGTCATAGCTCCAGATGGATGGGAAGAGGAGTGTCTATAATTATTGTCAGTTTTGGTGATGGTGGTGGGAATTGGGTTCAGAATGAGGTCCAAGTTAATGGCTGTTTGCATGACTAATTCTACCTCGAGGCACTTTTGATTCTTTGGGAGGCCATTTTTTTTCTAGTTCATGTAAGAAAGTAGAGGCAAAACTGGAGAGAATGAGCCAAGTGATGTCTGTTCATTTCATTCTCTTGGCAACTGGCCTTCAAAGAGAGCTTGAACTTGCCCAATGTAGAGCTCCTAAAACATCTTCCATTTCCTAAATTGCCACCATTTCATTTAGGCTCTTATTCCTACAAAGCAGATCTGGCAGGCTGTAAAAATATGAGAGGTCAAATGATTGAGTATGATTTAACCAATCCTGTAAAAGATGCCCAAGACCTGATGTCTTCTCAGTAGTAGAGGGGTTGGGAATCCATGACTACTGGTCACATCTGTCTAGTAGATACAGCAAGGGGTGGTAGAAAGAGTTCTGGGTCAAAGGTTGGAAAGTCACAGGACTGTGTAACTGCTTGGTTGATCAATTAAAGAGGCCCAAAACATTGTTAGGGTTCTCATGATTTTTATTCATCTTTAATATGAACCAAAACTATCTGCTCTACAGTGTGTGTGTGTTTTAGTGTTGTCCTTTATTTTTTGAGATTATAATATAATTATGTTGTCTGTGTTTCTGTCCTGCCTGGTTTCTGTCCTCCCACCAGGTTCCACAGTCATTTAGCCCCAAAGAAAATCACACACAGAGGTCTACATAAGTTATAAACTGATGGGCCCATTATCTCAGGCTTCTTATTAACTCTTATAACTTATGTTATCCCATTATTCTAGTATATGTTAGCCACATGACTTGGTACCCTTTTCAGGGAGGCAGTCACATCTTTCTTCTTCTGTGTCTGGGCAGGACTGGGGAGGAATGGCTTTCCTTCTTCCCAGAATTCTCCTGTTCTCCTTGACCTGCCCCTACTTCTTGTCTGGTTGTTCCACCTATACTTCTTGCCTGGCTACTGGCCAATCAGCATTTATTTAAAACAAAGTTGACAGAATATAGACAATTGTCCCACATCATAATTATATCATTTCCCCTTTCCCTTTGCTCCTTTCACACTCTTCCAGTTAAGCCTTCCTCATTTTTTCAAGCTCATGGCCTCTTTGTTATTGTTGTTAAATACATATATGTATGTATGTTCAAATATGTACATATATACCCAATTACACAGTAAGTACAACCCACTCAGTCTATATAATTTTACTTACATGTATGTTTTTAGGGCTTAGCATTTGGTATTGGATAACCAATTGGTGTACTCTTCCCTGAGGAAGACTATTTCTAAGAGTCTTAATGTTTTTCAGTTGCTTGTAGTTCTTTGAATAGTGTTGAGAACTTCTGCCCTCCACCCCTGATATTTGTATGTCTACTGTTGTCCTTGTTCAACTCACATTTAGGTAGCCCTATCATTGAGAGTCTATCAGGATGGAGGATGGGGAGCAATAGAAAGGATAATGGCAAGGTACTAGTGATCTGGTATGGGGAACAGGAAAAATGGGGGGCTCTAATTAAGGAGGGGGAGGGCGATAAACACAAAATGAAGGAGGAGGGTAAAATAGTATTGGTTTCTGAAAAAATAATAAGGGATCATACTATTACCTACCTACAAAAAGTACCTATAGTATACATGAGTTGATACACAAACATACATATAAAATTAAAATGAAAAAAAAAATCCACCTGGGGTGACAGTGCTTTCTCCAAGAGCCAAAGACCATCTAACAACAAACTCCCAGCACCAGGCATGAGAAAGTCCTCTTTTGAGTTGTTGGTCAGGGTTGTCCAAGAGATTGCCAAAAGATTACAGAGTATTGCTATCGTCCTTGTTTGCTTCCAGAGGTGAAAGGTAAGTCCCTATTGTTGAAGACTCCATGAATTTCAGACACAGGCCCAGAGGCCACTGAACTGGAACTCACTTGAATACCCCCATATAAGATCTAGCGTTCACGGTAACAGAAGGTGCCATGCCAGCTTTCAAAGAGGAAGCAATCAACAATAATGACATCTATGGACCTCAATAATGGCCAGTTTGGCGCAATAACTATGAGAGTGTGTTGACCAAATTTTCTGTCCTGCCTGGTCCCTCAGCCATTCAGCCCCAAAGAAATACACAGAGGTCTATATTAATTATAAACTGATTAGCCTAGTAGCTCAGGCTTCTTATCAATTAATTCTTACATCTTACATTAACCCATTATTTTTGTCTGTGTTAGCCTTGTGGCTTGGTACCTTTTTCAGCTGGGCAGTCACATCTTGCTTTCTCTGTATCTGACTTCCTCTGTCTCTGGGAAACGATTGCAGACTGAGTCCTTCCTATTTCCAGAATTCTCCTGTTCTCATTGCCCCACCTGGTCACCCCACCTATACTTTCTGCCTGGCTACTGGCCAATCAGCATTTTACTAAACAAATACAAGAAACAAATCTTTACAGGGTGAACCCACTGTCCCACAGCAAGGGTGCAGTAGTGGCACCCATTCTTTGGCAATAAGCAATAACTCTCTAACTCAAGAGGTTCTTAACCTGTGGGTCACAACCCCTTTGGGGATTTGAGCAACCATTTCACAGGGGATGCCTAAGACCATCAGAAAACACAGATGTTTATATTATAATTCATAATAGTAACAAAACTGCAGTTATGAAGCAGTAACAAAATAATTTTATGTTTGGGGGTTGCTACAATATGAAGAACTGTATTAAAGAGCCACATCATTAGGAAGATTGAAAACCAATCAGTACGTTCAGTAAGAGGGCAACCATGCTTGGTACTGGAAACCCAGCCTACTACCCAGGGCTAGTGAACTCATGGATCTTGGAGGAGAACCTCCAACTGTCACTTCAATAAACCAGCGTAATCAATAACTATATTCTAAACATTTGTCCTTATGCCTACAGGTAAGTGAAGTCCTCACATCTCAACAAGGAAACCTCTCTTTGCAACAGATGGAAACCCTTCAGTAATGACAGCAATAAACCCAAATGAAGAACAAGAGAGCTCCTGCACCTAAGATCACTGGGGAAGAGGGATTGGGAGGATCTGTAAGATCCAGAGGACCAGGGAGATGGCTGTAAGGCTGTGTCTCCTAGCAATGTCAGGGCCACACCTGTAAAGTATCACCAACATGTCTGTAGTGTTTCGATGTCTAGTAATGGACAGTTTACAAACAGCGAAGAGTCAACACAATTTCTGTGGTGACAATTGCCACTTCATTGAAATCTGAATTCTCTCACCTTCTGCGAAGGTGTTCAATCTATGAGGTTGAGGCTGACCCTTCCCCTTTCTCTCCATGTAAGAGAAACACTTAGGTTTGCCTTTTTAGGAACTTGTAAAATAGACAAATTCTTGGTGTGAGGGCAGATAATACCCGTTGCAGCTGCCTTCTTCTAGTGTATACAGAACATCCAAGAATGCTTATATTTAATCAGTGTAAGTCAACTAGAAAATCATAGTTTGCATAAATAAAAGTTTCTTATCATTCACCCCTATTAAGTTGAAAACACAGGCACTTTTGTTGGGAGAAATTAGCTTTCTTTTTCTTTTATTTCCTGGCTTGGATTTACTTTTAGGCGAGAGCTTTCTTTTTCTTTGGCATCTATGGCATTTAAATACCATTTTATCACCCATGGTGTCAAATGACCCTATGATATCCAATGTGCAAAGGGTCCTCTGTCTGAATTGTTATTAAAATGTCAATTATGATTGCATCAGTTGAAAAGCTGGATATTTAATCTGAGAAAATAAACTAAGTTTGTACCCCTCCTGTGTTACATGGCATTGGGTTCTGACTTTCTTTCTGACATATAAATCACTGGCTGCTTAATATGGGAGACTTTACTTGATTCTAATGTAATAAATCAAATTCTTGTTACAATCTTGTCTTCAGAAATTCACACATTTACTCTCTTTAGTCAGTTTAATACATTATAACCTAACATTTATCTTTAATTATTGTTTTTAATATGCTAATTATATATGCTGCTGTTGGGTGAGTTTATATATACTTCTGGCACTGATTGTTGTCCCAAATCTATGTGTTTTATTTCAGATATGAGCAGAGAACATGTTGGCTTTCTAGTTATCTGAGTTGATTACTAAGGCAGCTGTATGCTGGTGTCTGGAGATCCCAAGAAGAAGGGGAAGGTGATGGGGGGAGAAAAGATGCTGCCCAGGGAGGCACAGGAACACAAAGGGTTGCTATAGCAAAGAACTGAGGTGCTCCTTCAACCTAGAGTGGCATAGACTTCAATCTTCCATCACCAGAGTTGAAGTCGGATAGGGACCTGTCCCAAGGTGAATTTTGATCTTGTCTACTACCTGGGTTTCCTTTCCTCTGCTTGAGGCCCTGGAATGGGCTAAAGTGAGGGGAGACCCAAGTGGCAGGAGAAGCAGTGACTTAGGGAGGAGGTGTTAATGGAATTTAGGTCAGATTTCATTTCATGGAAAAGAGATCAGTCAATGTTATGAACTACTAAATACAGCTAGATTGCTTAAGAACTAGTGAAGATTTACAAACTCCTTGGGTTATTTCCTCCGAATTGCAGGCAATTTTTATACAGTTCTCGCAGCGTCTGGCAGGACGAGCTGAATGGTGAATCAAATAGGTGCTTGTGAACTTTTTCATTTCACACCTGTTGAGAGTTTGTAAATCGTCGCTCTTTTCTTTGCACACCATAGTGTTTCCCAAATAATCTAGGTATTGCTCTGCCTTAAATGTTATAAACAAATTCTTTGTGCTTTGGACTTAAAATAGCAGCTTGGCTTGGGACTGGGGTTGTCAGAATAATCACAGGAGCACGGAACACCTGGAACTCTCATCAAATCTTAGGAAACACTGCCACCATTGTCCAGTCGTGGTGTGAGCTAATTGTGGAGTTACTGTGCAATAACCTTTTATTTGGATCTAATAAAATCGTAACCCCAATGGAAAGTCTGGTGTTTACCCACTGGATTCTTGCATAAACTGGGTCGTTTCTGCATTAGAGGGAGGAAAAAATAAAAGCTGTCTTCTACTGCTAATAGAAAAAGAAATTTATACTTTTTTGTAAGGGTATACTGTGTGTGAGCATGCAGGTGTGTGTGCGTGCATGTGCGCATATGTGTGTTCACGTCTGTGTTGCTAGATGTACACACACAGTTCTATAAAGAATAAATGAAGCTGGGAGGGGGTCTAGAATTCAGAACATGGTGGGAAGGCTGTACACAGTCCATGTATTTTGTTCTAGTAAGGACAGCTTGTCTCCATCTGATTTCAACATAAGAGGCAGGAAGCAGGGCAGCTGGCTTTCCCTAAATGGCTAGTGCTATAACCTATCCTTTTCAATGTCACTGGACTGATAGATCTTCAAAATTTCTTCTCATGCCTTCAAAAAGAGACAACCTACTGAAAGCAAGATTGATACTTAAAAAAAATCTTCATAGGCAAAGAAGATAGATTGAAAGAAAATTGTTTATGATTTTGGTTTGGAAAAATTTCCACCCATTGCCAAAACTTTAATTCTGGTAACAAGTCTTTTGAGGTAAGGCAGATCTCTGTTCCTTGCCAAGGCTTTCCTGAATGGCTGCTGGTCTTTCCTGCTCTAATGTCCAGTAGAACTCATATGCCAATGCCTCCATGTTTTTGCCATCTTTATTTTTTTTCATTATTTACTTTTCTTTTCTTGCAGTTTTACATCATGAGATGCTCACAATTTCCTGAAGGGGAAGCCCTCTCTTACGTGCCCTGCTTTGTCTAAGCACAGTGACTTGCTGATGTCTCAAAAAACGTCTTTTGATTTGATTTGTTACTGAATAACTTCAGCTGAGTTAAAGAAGTAATTTTGTCCCCTTCCTCAGCAATAAACAGCATTAGTTTGTTATTTTAAGGTTCCCTAAGGCCAGGTTTTCAGACTAAAAGTGAGTGTAAGCCATCTATCAAGAAAACAGAATTATTTAACACAATAAACATTTTAGTGTACATTTGGCCTAGAGGATTTTTCTTTTGTCTATCTGTATGGCCCAGATTTTTTAAATAATGACTTATTCCTTGTGTCTATGTTCCTAGTTATTAGGGAAATCTAAGTATAATCTAAAAAGGCAGAAAATGTACTCTAAATATCGTCTAATGGTGAGTGAAATGCAAGGATAATTCAAGAATGGCTCTTAGAAAAATGTCAATAAACATTCCAACATGCAACTCGGGGCTCCGGGGGACTTAGATCTTGGGGTGGAGGCTTGTACTTAGCTCTGCAAGTGATTAAGATTACAGGTTGCTGGAAATGTCCCCCTCCAATGTGCAGAAATGTCTCTGCTTGCAAGGCCTGTGACAGCCCAGAGAGGAGGCACATGGAGTGTGCCTTCTGACCCCGGGAAGCTTCAAGAGTTCTTAATCAGTTGATTTCATGTTTTTAGGCTAATTCCATTTCCTATTCTGAGGACTGGAAGAAAAACATCATGGTTAAAAGAAGGGGGGGCAGCTTAGAATTCTTGCTTTTATCTTAGAGAATGTGATTATTAATGGCTATTTTACAAACACTTCCAAAATTGAAGGCATTTCCCTGCCCCTTTCTTTTTTTTATTCCTAGATCCTGAAGCTGCACCAGCCCGCCTTCTCCCTTTTCTTCCAGATCCTTCCCTCTTGCTGTTTCAGACCCTGAGGCATGTCTTTCATCCTCTTTCTGTATCTCACGAACTAGAGGAGCTGGTGAGCCCCGCAGCTTTGTGGTCTCTGTGTATCGGAGGAAGGGGTCCAGCTTTCGCTAATGCAGGGGCACCCATTGATCAATCCCTCTCACTCTTTTTGCAACCATCAGCCCTTCCCCCAAATCTCTTGGCACCTTTTATTCCTTGAAACCAGAGCCCATGGAGGTCCGACAGTCTCTCTTGCTTTGCCAAACATCACTCAGCTCCAGTTGAAGTCATGTTTACATATATGATCTTTCCATGCCATTTAAAATATGTAATGGATACTGTGAAAACAATAGGCATATTCAAGCTCCGGCACTGTGCACAAATGAGAGAAATATTCCAATACTCGTATCAGGGCCTAATAGGTATAATTTTGCTCCTGATCAAGTAATGTGCAGCAGCTTTCCCCAGACTGCTGGCTCAAACAAAGACGTGGTTGTCAGCCTTTTCAGAATCAGATGTTAATGATATTTCATGTCTTTGTTGAGTCTGTGGAAAGCAGCTACTGCACCTAGAAGGGAAATGACTTCCATACCAACCGCCCTCAGCCGTAATCATTCGGACTAGGAAAGCTGGACCCGGTCCATATTTACACTGCAGAAAGAGGTGTGAAAGAAGATTCCAAGACAGCGTCGGCGGAGCTGCCTCCCACTTCCCTTCCTCCGCGTTCAGTCTTATCAATGCTGCGAGGAATCTTCTGATTTCTAACATATAGATGGGGAAAACGTAGCATAAACAAAGGGCTGGTGTATTTTGGCAAAGGGGGAAGTGTTTTCTGTGTTCTGTGTATTTTTGGAAAGCTCTGAAATCCTGAAGTCATACGTCTTCCAGGGCTGGAGGGAAGTTTTCTTCAGGCTCACTGGCACCCAGCCTCTGTGAGAGCCCATAACTCTGCCTCATCTTCAGGGAGGTGCTGTGCAGTTGGTTTTTTTCTCCCCTCGCAGAGTTCTTTGTGAAGTGCCCAGTCCCAGAGGGAATAATTTGCTTCCTTCTTAAACTCATTTGTGTCTCTACTGCAGTGCTCTCTTGCAAATGAAGTTGTTTCTTATAGTTTTAAGGAAAGACTTTATTTCCCATGACAAGTCTACGCTCAAGTTGTGTCCCCAGGATTGGGTCCCGGCTGCTATGATTTCACCCCTCATCCGAACTGCTAAGATTATGGTAGAAACAGCTCTATGGGGACAGAGTCATTTACTTCATGGCCGAACGCAAGCTCCACTCAAAATTTCAAAAACTAAAAACCTTTCACAAATTATTTTTTTCTCCCCATACCAATATTGCAATCTCATTTTGAACACAATGAGAGGGAAACATATTTGAACACAGGTCTTCCCTGCAGGTGTCTGAGATAAACTCAGGAGATATTTCCTTTGTCATATCTGCCTGCTTATGATGACTGTGTCAGGCCATCTCTGCCATTGCACAAAGTCTAGGATATAAATTCAACTGTAGCAAACATGTTTGTCAATATGGATGGAACATTCTGTGTGCACATAGTTACTCATCTTAGAGCTCCGTGTAAGTTCTAAAGGACTTTATGGACATGGCTGTGATTCTATACTGTGTTGAGTAAGATATTTTCCAGATTTGGTCAATTGACAGGACTTTGGTCCAAGAAATTCAATCATCTTAGTTACTTAGAAGTCTGTTTCTCATTGTTGCAGCCGAGTGTTCTGCTCCTAAAAGTACTGTTTACGGACTTGCAGGTGGCACCCGAATCTTCCAGAAAATGCAGAAACTTGCTCCGAAAGATGACATTTGGAATCAAGGGCCCGTGTTTGTGGTTTCTGCAGTATATTTGAATAGCAAGGGCCATCCCAGTGGATTCTAAAGTTAAGTAGGTTATTTTCATGTTAGAAAGCTCTGAGAATCTTCATATATTTTCATGGTCAGGAGGAAACTATACAGTGTGCTAATGTTCTGGCAGTTATAATGTATTTCTGCCTCCTTCTTACTTTTGAGAAATATGCTTTTGGCCTAATCTGATACATAGTCATCATTATCATCATCATCATCGTCATCATTGTCATCATTATTATTATTGAGAGGTCTTTAATAGAGTTCAAGTTGACCTGGAACTCACCAGTGAGCGAAGACTGACCTCGAATTCACAATCCTACTAGTTGGCTTTCTCATTGGAAGTTGACTGGGATTACATTGCTTGGATTACACACACAGCTTCATAATTTATGAAGAGAACTCAAAGAGAACTATCAGGAAGACTATGCAAACACTTTCTACATTTGCAATGAATTAGCTTAACACCTACAGGAGAATACTTATGTATCACTGCACATCTGAGACAATAAAACATAGCCACATAGTCAATACTACATAGCCATATGCCCTGGACTCTTCGTATTTAGTGTCCATTGACTCTTGCTAGCAATACGATGGGGTATCTTACTGTTATTAGGACAGATGAGAAAAACTCAGGAATAGAGAGGTAGAGTCTTGTCCCTCACCACAGGGCTAAAAATGGAGTAGCTGGTATTCTTTAGTTTGCCTTCATGTGACTATTAAATGACGGCTTTGAGATTGGATGAGCTTTAGAGAGCTCTATATTTGTTCTTATGTGAAGAATATGGGAGCTGGAAAAGCTGGGAGCTTTGCTAACACTACAGATAAATTAGTGGCAGTTGGCAATGAAGTTGACATATTTAGATCTTCTATGCTCCCTGGGGAGTAGGCAGGCCTGGATGGACGTCAGAGCTGTGACAGTCCCATTTCAGCTCGTTATTTCAAAGTACCATGCTGCTGAAAGTTTAGTTGTAATGCCCATAAATTGGATGTTCCTTGTATGGTAGAATTGCTACTTTGTGCATGTGTGACTATGCGTGTACTGTGTTTGTATTTGTGTGGGCATTCCCGTATGTATTACAGGTGCTCATGTGCAGACATGTACTTTCTTTGAAGCTTCATCTCAGCCTTGTGTGTTCTGTGTATGCCATGATATACTAGCTACACCACTCTATTCTGTTGATTGACAAGACTGCTGCACACCAAGCCTGGGGATTTTTAGTCATCTCTCTGATAGACAATAAGCTCTTAGGAACTACCCTGTGGGCACACTGGCACTGCCTACTGTTGCGTCAGGCATGCGTTCAGTGTAGATGAAGTGTAGTCCCATAGTCTAGATGCTCAGGAGGTTCACGCAGGAATGGTGGGCACGAGGTCCCGGTTCAACATAGAGAGATAAGGACTGGATGTTGTGGTGCACTGATGGTGTTGGTGTTGGTTTGTATAACTAAGTGCATAGCTCAGGATTGAGGTCCTTGTCTGTTTCTATAACTCAGGTGGAGCATCCGCCATCTGAACATTAGAAACTCCAAAATGCTGTGAGATCTGAAACATTTTGAGCACTAACATGACATCACATGTGGGAAATGTCACACCCTGGCCTCATGTGACAGATTGCTGGCAAAGTGCAGGTGCATTTGCAAGAGGATATGAAATGATGCTCTCTGTGCGTGTGAGGTGTTCCTGACAAATGAGTTTTGAGCTTAGACATGAGACTATTCCTCATAACATCCTATCCTAAAAAACATCCTATTTTCATACATCTCTGGTCTCAGTCATTGTGGATAATTCACTCTCTGTAATCTTCATCTAGAAATGCTCCTTGTGAATGATTTTGCACATTCAAAAATCAGTATATACATTTTAGATGAACAGTAATAGAGAGGTAAAGCATCATTCTCACTAGTTCGTGGCTTTGAGTTTAAATCCCAATTGCTTCTATTGATTGAATAAAGTTACATTAGTTCAAAATGGATTGGTTTATATACTCTCATATCCTGCAAGCAAACCACCACTATTACAGGGTGCCATCTATTCTTTCTCATGTCCTATTGTGGTCTTTCTCCCCCTGCTGTCTGCTGAGCACCTTGGTAGGTCATCTTGGCTGCTGTGGTCTAGGGTGCAAAGACCAGCTTCCACATACACTCTGAGAGAGGCAGCTTCATTCATTAACTCCTTGGCAAGAAAAAGAATTTGAAAAGGAAGAGAACTTTTCCTCCTTACAGTTTGAGATGACTGTAGATTTGCAAACAGTTATTGCAATTGGCGGAGACTTAGCCAAATGCTTTCCACTAACACCATGGATTCCTTTAGCCTCACCCCCAGCAACTTTTTGCTCGTTCTCCCCTGACTGTCTCCCCTATGGGCACCTCCTTTCTGTCTTCTTAGAGTCAGAAGTCTAGACTCTCTGCTGGCCCTTTGGTGGCACAAACATAGGCATAACCACATGTTTTCCTGTGATGTTGGGACCATGTTAAAATGTTTTTGTTTTTCCAGAATATTCCTTTCCTTCCTAGTCCTTTGCTTTGAGAGCATAACTTTTCTTGGGTTGTTTCCTGTTGTCTGCCCTTATTTCTGCTCTTATTTCGGCTTCCATTCCAGAATATGTGAAGCACAAAGGAAGTATACGTAGTTCACTACCATGTTAAAGTCCTAACCAAACTACCTTCATTTCTCTACCTCTATGTCTTCTTGTGTTGACTTTATACATAATATTCATGGCTGTTATTTGTAGCAATGGGAAAATTGGACGAACTACATCTAGGAAACAGTAGTTTTTCTCTATCATTTTTTAACTTTAATGTAATTTCTTTATTGACTCCTTGGGAATTTCATATCATGCACTCCAATTCCACTCAATTCCCAGTCCCTCCTCATTCTCACCAGCCCCCGAAGGAAAACCGACAAAAGCAAATTGTAAAGCAAATTCTAGAGAAACTTCTGTCTACAGAAAATTAAAATAAGTAAACTAAACCAAAATAAAACAAGCAAACAAACAAAAACTAAAAGAACAAAGAGAAAAACAATAAACAACAAACAAAACAAAAGAAAATCTCTTTGCTCTGCCATCTTTCCCACCTCTCCAACTCCTCTTCATTCATCCTTGATGTTGGGAGCCACGGTGTGTGTCACACAGTATACCCCCCTGTCCAATCAGCTTTACTTACAAATGTTCATTGCAATGAGTTATTAGTCTGGTTTAAGGCCTCTGGTTCCTGGCACACCATCTTCACTGGATCCTCACTGGAATTCCTCTGAGATATCCCATGGCTGCCCTGAGTCATAGAGATCTTTCCAGCTTTGTTCCATAGGACCAGTTCCTTCTCGAGCTCCAGCAGGCCCCAGATGGGGCAGATGTTAGGCTAGTCTGCCACTGGGCATGGGGCCGAACCAGCTCCCTTAAGCCCATGCTATCAGGGTCAGTTTCCCCTCAACTGTGGCAAGTGTTGGGGCCATCTCTCTAAGTACAGAGTGGTGTAGGGGGGCAGCTCTCCCATGAGAGCCGGGGCTAGCTCTTTTGCTACAATGTTCAGCAAAGAGCAGGGTCAGCTGTCCCAGGGCCAATGAAGGACTAGCCGGCTGAGTATGGTCCCCTGATTTCATCATGCATTGTTACTACAACCCCCTGAGGTGAGATGGGCCACAGATGTCAATAGAAACCCCAGCTGCAGCAGGACCACAGACCCAGACAACCCTTGGCAAATGATTGGGCCTTGATGACATCCTGGCTCCCTCTGGGTGGAAGCACAGGCCACTCATATCAGGATGGCTCTGGCAGCAGCAGGGTCCCGGACACCAACACAGTCACAAGTTGTGGCCCTGACCCCAGGCTTCTGTATAACCTTTGGTGGCAACATAGTCCCTGACTGAAGTAGTACCACAGACTCAGACAAGGTCATTGGCGGTGGCAGCCAGGTCTGAATGTCACCATTGCCCCAGGTGACAGTTTAGATCACTCAGATGAGCACAGTCCCAGTGGTAGCATGGCTCTCAGACACTCTGATGGCCCCAGATCTTGGGCATCCAAATGGCCTTCGATATTAACAATCATTGGAAAGACAGAGAAAGTTCAGCCAGTTGTTAATTCAACCAGTTGACTTTCGGTGCACAGATCATTGGCCAATTCAAACTTTGGGAGCTGATTTTGATCTATGATATTAATAGATGTAAGCGGGTAGTATGGAAGACTGGAAGAATTTGTAAACAAAAAGGAACTGCTCATTGATAATGTTTGGGGAATTTTGGAGTGGCCACAGAAAAGAGCAAAGAGTAGTAAGAATACTTAATGTTTATAGCAACTATAGTTGCTTTCTTAAGTATTGCTATACTATAGATTCATATGAATATAATAGGTATTTCTTGGTGAGCAATAATGGTAGCACATACCTAGTTTGACAGTTTTAACAGTGACTTAATAAGATAGACCATAGACTGCTAGGCAGATCTCTGGACCAAGAGACGTTCTTATAATTAATGACTGCTGAATTACAAGCAAAATAAATTACTGAGATTTCCTTCTGGGGGCAATCAAACAATTTTCAGTTGGTGACCTTTCCTTTTCAAAGGCTGTTGCTACTCCATGGCCTATCAACCGTAATGATAGATAATCTCGAATGTCTACCCAACATCAGGGAGCCCATTGTCTCTTAAATAATGTCAAACCAGAGGTTATAGAACAGCGAAACTATTGATTTTTATTTATACTGTGGAATGTTAATTAAGTAATATTTAATCCAGTACATTTTTTACATGGTACTAAGAATTTCTATTTTATTGTAGAAAAATAAAATGATGTAGTAATGACTAACCTACATTTCCTTGGCCGCAAATGCCCAGGTTGCCTTGAGGTGTTGCTAATACCAGCTAGCTTACTGATGTTCACATGTTTGTTCTTGAAATAATGAAGAATTCTGAGTAACATTTTGCAGAATGCCTTTGAAGTAGGTGCATTCCTGTAGACAGAGTAACACATGAGGTAAATACTCTATGAGAAGCTCAGAATTGTATCTAAAACTGCTTTCTAATTAAAAATAAAATTATTATGACTTTGTGTCAGAATTTTTAGGATTAAGAATTCAAGCTTGGAATCGTTTATTGTATACTTAGTAGGTTGACCGAGTATTTTAATATAGGCTTGTCTTTCGGTAATATTTTCAGCCACACAGTAGTGGAAAATGTGCATATCTCAAGTTCTACTTCTTCAGATGAAATTGTAGGTTAGATTTGTTTTGTGGAGAAAATATTATTTGTTGGCCAATTTGTAGGATGGCAAAAAGCATGCTACCCAAGTTCTTCACAAATACACCTAACTGCCAAATAGCCTAACTGTCATACCAGGGAAAAATTAAGATGAAGATGAAGTAATTGTGAAAAATCTCCATAGAAACCGAAAAGACCTTGTGTCTACACAGGCCTGTTTACTTGGGAAACCGTAAACTTTCCTTTTAACTATGTTTTCTTTATTCCTTTCAATTTCTTCCTCCTTTTTTAGTATGTCTATAATTTGTCTTTTTCTGGTGCTACACCAAGTTACTGTTTCCCAGGAACTATCTTTTTTTTTCACTTTAACATAGTAAAATTACATATAACAAAACAGTTATCAAACAAGAATTACAGTTACAAAATTTATATCTACTTTATCTTTTAAACTAAAGAAAACTATAATTATCTATTTATTCTTCAACTCCATCAAAGACTCCAGAA
>LOJH01036030.1:3480-15614 GCA_001685095.1 Ellobius talpinus | reverse complement strand
ATACACACAGACAGAATATTGTATACATAATAAATAAATATTTTTTTAAAAAATGCCACCGTGTATATTCATGGTCAGATGCTCTGTGATTGTGCGCTTCTAATTCTCTGTGATAAATATTCAGGTTTGTGATTGACGGATAAATGCTGATCATGTCTTTAATTTGATAAGAAACTGCCTAAGCATGATCTAATCAGAAAGGCCACGATGACATCAGTGTAAAAATACAGAGTGAGGAGAAGATGAAAAGAAACTGAACACACAGGCATTGGTGGTGGTGTTAGAGAAAAAAAAAGCGAAGAAGTCTCTTTGGGAAACAGTTTAGTAGAGTTTTCTTAACTTTTAAAAACTCTTTTAAGCTACTTTTTTAATTGAGGGCAATTGTAGCCCTTCTTTCATTCTTCCCCTCACAGTTCTGGTGAGTATTTTCCTCCCGAAATGAGCAAGTTGACCCGAGAGCCAACCTCTAACACATGTTCCCAACAATGCTTCCTTAATAGCGAGGAAATTGCTGGCAATGTGGATATACATTGCAAAGCAGTTTCCCACAGATGTCTTTGGCGAATCTTTATAAATTACTGTAGCCATTGTAAACACACAACAGAAGAAAATGCTAAACCTTGTAAAACATGAGCTATTCATTACAAAATGCCTTTGTGGCATAATGTTAGTGTGTATTTGCAAAAAAAATATTAAGCTACAAAAGGAAAATGCTTTTCATCTGATGAAGCCGAGGTTATTAATGGAGACCGAAGAGCTTGGAAAGCAGCTGCTTAAGAAAGAGTGGTGCAAAATGCTTCCAACTAATTTAATCTGCACACTTCAACATGAACACTGCAGTAAAAATGCT
The DNA here is from genome assembly GCA_001685095.1 of Ellobius talpinus. NCBI lineage: Eukaryota > Metazoa > Chordata > Mammalia > Rodentia > Cricetidae > Ellobius > Ellobius talpinus. Next base: position 14,764 of record LOJH01036030.1, on the reverse strand, counting down.
GTCTACTTGACACAAACTCCCCCAATAAATACTTCGTAAAACAACTTGCACAAAGATATTAAGTAATCTGAATCATATCCTGTATAAAAACATTCATGGATTTTGCCTTAGAAGCTCCATTACCACAATTATTACCACTGGCATGATTTTCTTTCGGTTTATTTCAATGGATAGTGGAGAAGTAAATTGAGTCAATTATCATAATGACAGATGTGGAATTTAATATCTTCAGAAAATGACAAATAAGCCCATATGTAAATGTATGTCAGGAGAGGCAAAGAGGAGCACAAACAACTTATATCAGAAGAAGATTTTGAAAGCCTAAAATTTGAGCTGAGGAAAAACTTGGAGCATGTAATCACCTTTTCTTTGGGTATTGCAAAGAAAATGGTCCTTCTAGACAAATTTAAACCCGGGAATCAGTCAGAGTCCATCAGCACAACTGAATAGGGAATATAAATTCAGGAGTGCTGTTACATGCTTTTCAAATTGCAGCATAGCATGGGGTTGTTAATAGTTCTCTAACGCAACATATAAAACCCTATTCTGAATAACTGCATAATGTTTCAAGAACCAGATGACTTATAATTTTAATAATATCCAGGGTATATACTTCAGTGAACTTAAAATGTTTTAGGATTAGGAGACCCACTAGATGGCTTAGGGCATAAAACATTGGTTGCCGTGATTGAAAATCTCATTTCTTCACCCTATCTTCTATGCTGAAAAGAAAAAGTGACTTCTCAACATTGTCCTCTAACCTCCACAGGTGAGTCACTACACACAGACACACATACACCAACACACAAGACACAAATACACACAGACACACACACACATGCATACACACACAAGCGCAGAAACAAATACACAGACACACACAGAGACACACATGTATACACACACAGACACACAGAAACACACACACAAATACACAGACACGCACACACATACACACACATGCACTAGATATTTCAATTTCTGGTTGGAAAACTCCTAGAATAAGTAAGATAGCACCATCTTTTCATAATTAAATTTGAGTCTCACGGACTAATTTTTTCCCAAGGAATTTGCATACCACTTGGCAGCATCTATCCCTGTTATTTAATTCATATTCAAATCATCACTGGATATTGCCATTATTTGACAATTTTAGAAGAAAAATTGTTACTTCTCATTACCCTTTATCAGTGTTTTTCTTTTTATTATTTCTGTTTTGAGACACAGTTTTATCAGCTCAAGCTAGACTCAGAATTGATAGCTAGCTGAGGTGGCTAGTATTGAACTCATGATCCTATAGCTTCCCTCTCCCAAGTGTTTGAACAACAGAAATGCAATGTAACACCTATGTTACCATTGAGCTTTTAAATGTTAAGTAACTATTTTTATTTCTTTTTATATAAGTGTTTCTGGAGCTCAGACACAGAACCTTGTGTCTGCTAGATGCTCCCAAGCTATAATTCCTCACCACACTTTATTCCTTTTTAAAGAAGATTTTAACCTAATTTTTTTTAAAAATGTATTAAGATATTCATATACTACATTAAAATCATTTATGTATATCAGTTTATATAAATATTGCCTGTGTGTATCATTTTGTTTGTGATCCTTCCTTCCTTCATTCCTTCCTTCCATTTTAGTTTTTATTTTGAAATGCTGACAATTGAGCCTTAAGAATGCTAGATAAACATTTAACCAGAAACTTAAACCAGCATTTGGAAAACTTGCTTATGTTTTTGTTTGTTTGTTTGTTTTACTACCATACTAATTACTTTTTCTGTAGCATGTATTTGGCCATAGATGTTATACTTACAAGACTGATTTAAAGAAAATTATTTCTTTTTCCACTTTTGTTTGTCACATTGTATTTTCAAAACATTTTACTTTATATTTCATTGGAGAAATCTGCAAAGACTTCCATAAGTTTGATTATAAACTTTAATTATTCTAGACAAAATTTAAAGCTATGTCATGTCTTGTTCTGTCACATAGGTTTTTGGTAAAGTTTGGACAAAATTTTGTTGAACAAGTATTAAAATTAAGAAGTTTGGCAGGGGTGTAATGGTTTATGATGTTGATTATCTATACTTAGGAATACTTGCTTTTGTAAAATAATTTCTAATCTAAATATATGTATCTATATAGTAATTTTATATGTAGTTCTTAGTCACATTTTCATTTATTGTATTATCCTATCATTAATGCAATTTTAAAATTATAATCATGGTTATATTTATAAGGCCAATATTTATTTCTTTTATTTTTAAATTATTTAATTATTAAATATGTTTTTGTTGTTTTTTATTTTTTTAGCAACATGACAGAGGTTCCAAAGAAGATTGTCTTCATCAGTTAAGATCATAACACTAATTTACTCAACTAAAACTATGTGATGCTATCTGAACAGAGTGGCTGACTCCTACTATCTCAGCTATAGGGAGGCTGAGAAATAGTAAGATGGCCAGTTTGAGGACCATCTAGGATATATAGGGAGATAAAGGCAAGTCTGATCTCTAAAGAAAGGCTCTGTCACGAACAGTAGTATCTGCAAATATTATGTCATTTGTATTCCTTCTTATTTGGAATTATTAGTACCCTAGTACTATGTTATTTCAAAACAAAGACTTTTGAATTGTGCAGTTTTTACTAAGACATGACAGTATATGGATTGTTAGAACCATATAATTAATCCCTATATATAATTCAGAATAGCATTTGACAATTAAAATAAGTATATATTTGAAAAAGAAAAGTGAAAAAGGTTAAGTTCCGTATGCAATCTCCTATTCCTTAGAAGTCGGTTGAAGATAAAATCATCTCCCACGGGTCTGTGTGAAGAAAGCTTGGTCCTCGGCCGGGGGCACTGTCTGGGAAGGTTCTGGAAACTTTAAGAGGCTGGCCGGATTTAGAGGAACTTGGTCACCAAGGGATACCTGCTTGTCAGTCCATTCTTCACAATTCTTTGTCTCCAAGAAATGAAAAATTCCTTTCCACAAACCTCCCAGTACCAGAGTCAAGGAAACACAGACTGATTGTGCTTAAATCGCAAATCGAATTAATCATTCCCCTTCTAAGTTGTCCGGTACTTTCGTCACAGCAATGAAAAGTTTAAATAAGAGAACACTGTCTTCAAGTTTCTGTTGCTATCATAAAATCCTGGGAGCAAGGCAACTTGTAAGGAAAGGTTGGATTCTCTTATACTTGTGTATTACAATTCATCAAAGGCAGTCAAGTCGGGGCAGGAACTTAGAGGAGTCTGGAGGCAAGAGCAGATGCAGAAGCCGTGGAGGACCATTCCTTACTGCTTGTTTCCTATAACATGCTCATACTGTTTTCCTGGAGAACCCAGGACCACCAGCTCCAGGGTGCCCTCAACTGTGGTAGGCTGTGCCCTCCCACATCAATCACTAATTGAGAAAACCCCTAAAGGCTTGCCCTCAGTCCAGTCTTAATGGATCCATTTTCTTTTCAGCTGAGACTCCATTCTTTCCGGTGACTCTAGTTTTTAACAAGTTGACATAAAAACCAGCAAACACAAACAATAAATTTTACACTTCATCTTACTTCTGGAGATTTTCCATCAATAATTAACCAACACAAACATTACTAAGCAGCTATGGTGTTCAATTCATGGGGAGAAAAAGTCACTGCTTTAAGTGCTTTAGTTTGAAACTTGATGTCAAGACTGTGGATGGGGAAGGTATGGGATGAGTGCTTTCATTTGATCACTCATGTACTGGAAGGTACTGGAAAGCAGTTTGAGAATGAAGGGTAGTGGATATCAGGTACTTGAGTAAAAGTAACCTTAGATAAAAGAGAAAGGTTCCCCCTGTGACATTTAGCTTTCACTAAGTCTAAATGAAAATAGAATCTAAAAAATAGCATCTGAAATAATAATTTAAAAACTAGCACCCAAGGAAAAGTTAGATCTGATAAAAATATCATTCAAAAATTTTAAAATATAGGACAGTGTAGGTAAGTGTGTGCCATGCTACCCATGTCCAGGTCAGAGAGCAACCTTGGGAATTGGTTCTTGTCTTCTACCTTCCTTACATAGTGTCTTCTGTTTGCCACTGGGTATGCCTGTTTGACAAGTTCAGGAGCATCCTCCTGTCTCTGTGATCTGCATGCAGAAGCACTGAGCTTATAGACACTTGCTACTGTGTCTGGCTAGAATGTAGTTGCTGGGGATTTAACCTCGGGTCTTCATGCTTGCCTGGCCAGTGCTTAACCCACTGAGCCATCTCTTCAGTCCCAATCAGAAGAGATCTCATAGAAAATTAAATTACAGTAAGAATAAATGACTTGAGCTATTCAGAACAAGTATAAAAGACAATAACAACTTGAGATCAGTGAGGACACAACACAAAAGGTGGGGGAGCCCAAGACTATCAAATTTCACAGGACTCCTACAGCTAAAATACAAAACATGAAAGAAAAATTAAAATGTTTCAAAAATTAAAAGAATAAATTGACACAATAACTCAACCTATGTAGAAAATGTAGAAAGGGGGAGATGCTAGTCAAAGAGTGCAAACTTTCAATGATTATATGAATTGGTTTTCAGATCTAATAAAAATATAGTTAGCAGAGCCAATAATAACGTGCTTTATGCTTAAAATTCGCGTGGGGTAGATCATCAGTGTTCTTATACAGACAAATTGTAACCATGTGAGATTATATTATTCTAGCTAAGTGGGTCTCAGCCTCCCTAATCTTTTAGGATCCTTTAATGCAGTTCCTCATGTTGTGCTGACTCCAACCATAAAATTATTTTTGTTGCTACTTCATAATAGTAATTTTGCTACTGTTATGAATTGTACTGTAAATATTATTCAAGATAAAGATTGTTCACAATCACAATGCATAGTTTGAGAACCACTGATCTAGCTAGTTTCTTTTCTGTTGTCATGACAAATATGACCACAAGAAACTTATGGGAAGAAGAGATTTATTTAGTTTATGCTTCTAGGTCCACAGTCCAAGGAGAAACTCAATGCAAGATTCAAAGCAAAAATTGTTAAGCATACTGCTTGATGGCACACTCTCAGGCTTGGCCATAGGCTTGTGCTTGGTTATACTTCATCTATAACCAAGAACAACCTGGCAAGTAATGGTGGGTTAGACCATCAATGAATAATCAAAATCCTCTCTGACAGTCGTGCCCACAGACGAATCTGATCCAAGCCACTTGTCATCCAAGGTTTTCCTCACAGACTATACAAGAGTGTGTCAAATCTAAGTTACTGATAACTATGACACCTCACTCCTTGTCAACTTTACACACAATCCCTTTACTTTAAAACATAGCATTTCATTGCTTGTACCCAAGATCTCATGTTAATATCATAGTGCAAAATGACACAATCTTAAAAGCCCCTCCATCTTTTAGAAAATTCTAGCATTTTAAAAGTCAAATATCTCTTTAAAAGTCAAAGTCTCTTAACTCTGGACTTTTTATATTATAATAATAATAANATAATAATAATAACAACAACAACAACAACAACAACAATAATAATAATAATAACTAAGTTAAATTCTATTTCAATAGAAAAGAATCAGATCATGGGACATTCAGGTGAAAGCAAACCCCAAATTTAGCAGTGGAAATAATGCAATATCTGATAGGACACTGACCAATGATCTTTTAGGCTGCAAAGAGAATTGGATATTCCAAGTTCTCTGTCTCTGACATCCACAGCATATATATTTTGCCTCAGTTTCAAGCTGGCTCCTTTCTGAACCTTCACTGTTCATAGCAGATTTCCCATAGTCCTGGAATCTCCAATATCCTGGAATCTGTTTTGCAACTGAGGCTGTATCTCTACCAATGGCCTCTCATTTCTCGAAGGGGACGCTGACCATGTCACACAGTACCAGACCTCAGTTGCTCTCACAACTCCCTCAATCTTGCATCCCTTATGCCTTCTCAATTGTATCATGTGTTATACTCTTGCACATTGCCAAGATTGGTAACTAGCTTGAGATGTAGTCCTAATTCCTCCTGAACCACATCTTCTTTGTACTGATACCGAGAGAATATTCCAATTGTCCCAAAGATGCAGGAAAATTTTCACCTCAGTAAGGCTGATATATTAATCACAGCTGCTTATTCAACTCCAGTTGAGCAGAAACCATAGATTCTTAATCCAAAATATCCCACAAATGATCTGATTGAGTCTCTGTGTCACTCTGAAGCTTCGCAAGCCAGGCATCCATCCTTCACATTTCTCCCAGCTTTCCTGTCATACAAGCTTCTACTCCAATAGCTCAATGAGCTCTGAGCACTCAATGGCTTCTCCAATTCAAAATTCTAAAACCCTCCACAATATTCACCAGAATAGTACAGAGGTATAAAAACAAAAACAAAACCCCACTTAGCCAGGCCCACAATAGCCACACCTCACTTTTCTGTTACCAAATTCTCTTTAGTTTGCCTTTTGTAGCTATGATAAGATACACTGGCTAAAAGCAGCTTAGGGGAGAAAAGAGTTTATTTTTGGCTAGTGTTTCCAGGTCACAGTTCATCCCTGGAGTAAGGCAGGATAGAAACTGAGTAAGAAACCATGGAGGAGCCCTGCTTACTGGCCTGATTTTGGTTCAAACCCAGATATCTTTCCTGTAAACGTTATTTATGATTTACCAATTTACAAGTTTATTTATTTGTTTGATTGCTTGTTTACTTATTTATTTAAAAATGTAAAGCAAAAGATCCCCTGCTGAGGAATGGGTTCACCCACAGAGGGATGGAGCTTGCTGCATCAGTTAACACTCAAGACCATCTCCCAAAGACACATCTACAGGCCAATCAGATCTTGACAATTTCTTTTATTTAAATTTACTTTATTTATTTCATATCCCAATCACAGTTTCCCTTCCATCCTCTCCTCTCATTCCCTTTGCCCTTCCTCCCCTAATCCATTCCTCCTCTGTTCCTGTTCAGAAAAGATCAGGCCATCCATGGGTATCAACAAAGCATGGCATATAGGATTGCTGTAAGACTAAGCATCTCCCCTTGTATTAAAGCTTAAGAAGGCAGTACAGTATGAGGAATAGATTCCCAAAAGCCAGCCGAAGCTAAAGAATAGCCCCTGCTCCCATTGTTAAGGGTTCTGCAAGTAGACCAAGATACATAACTGTCACATATATGTAAAGGGCCTATATCAGTCCTATGCAGACTCTTTGAATTGCTGGTTCATACTCTGTGAGTTCTTGTGAACCAGGTTAGTTGTTTCTGTAGGTTTTCTAGTGATGTCCTTGATCTCCTGGTTCCTACAATCCTTCTGCCCTCATTTCAGTAGGATTCCCTGAATTAGGCCTAGTATTTGGCTGTGGTCTTCTGCATCTGCTTCCATCAGTTACTGGATAAACACGCATTGATGACAATTGGGGTAGTCACTAATCTGATCACAGGAGATGGCCAGCTCAGGCTACCAGTCCACTATTGCTAGGAGTCTTAGCTGAGGTCATTCATGGGAGTTCCCCTTGCATAAGTTTTGTACCTGATCCCAAAATGCCCCCCCTTTCCAGTCATCTCTTTCAGTATTCTCCCCCTCCATCCACTCCCCAACCAGATCTCTCAAGTTTTCATCCCCACCTGACCCCAGTCCACCAAGAATATCTCTTATATTTCCTCTACCCAGGGAGATTCATGTGTCCCTCCTTGGATCTTCCTTGTTACCTAGCCTTTCTGGGTCTGTGGACTGCAGCTTAGTTCTCATTTACTTTACAGCTAATATCCACTTATGAGTTTGTCTTCCTCGGTTTGGGTTAACTCATTCAAGACGTTTCTTTTCTACTCCCATCCATTTTCCTTCAAATTTCCTTGATGGCATTGTTTTTAAGAGCTGTTTAATACTCAATTGTGTAAATTACCACATTTTATTTATCCATTGTTCCATTGAAGGCCAACTAGGTTGTTTCTAGGTTCTGGCTATTATGAATAATGCTGCTATGAACATAGTTGAGTTGAGTGAGTGTCCACGTGGTGTGATTGAGCTTCTTTAGGGTGCATGCCCAAGAGTGCTATAGCTGTGTCTTCAGGAAGATTGATTCCCAATTTTCTGAGCAATTGTCTAGACAACTTGTTAATCAAGGGTTTCCTAGCAAATAATTCTAGGCTTTGTCAGTTTGTTAGTTGATATTAGCTGGGAGAGACATATATGTTAATTGGCTTAATTTTGATAATCACTAAGCTATATACATATAAAAAATCAAAATATATTGTATGCCTTAAATGTGTGTGTGCGCGCACACACACACACACACACACACACACACACACACACACGGGCGTGTTTCGTTAACCAAACTTCACTGAGCTCAGTAAAAATTAAAAAGCAAAAATAACCACAATTCTGACAAGAGTATTTGTCAGAATTTGGGGCCAATAAATTAAATGAGGAAGAAATGTCAGAAAGGAAACCGGAAAGCTCATTTGCAAATTCTTATGCCTGGACATAGCAGGGCGGCAGAGGCATGGAGCTAAACAGGAGCTTGGTATTCTGATCTTTCCCCCTTTTCACTATCTCTACAGCTATTTGTGTCTGAAAGAGATATCTGTAGTGAGTCTTAAATTCCTATGTTAGATAACACAGAACAGCGGACTCTGAGAAATTATTTCCCCAGTGTGGATTTAAAAGTTCCCAGGAAAAGGTAAAGTTCTCAGCATTTGGTGCCTATTTAAATTATGAGTCAGAGGGAATGCAGCAGTTTTTATCTAAATTCCCAGATTTATTCATTGTAATATGCAGAATTTTTAAAATTCTTGAATAGACCTCCTGAGAAATACTTCAGATTGTCTATTAGGACAGGTGACTGAGGACCTGTGCATCTGGCCCTTTGAAAGCAATTGTTCATCTCCTATAGCCCCATCACGTGAACGCTTTCAATAAAACGGTCTATTGAGTCACAGTTTAGTCTTGTGAAAATTCTTTACGATATCGAGAAAATTTAAAGAGATAGAGTCAGAGGATAAAACCAGCAGACGTTCTGTGTGACAGACGCCTCTGAATCTGGGCTTGTTAAGAGGGAAAAATATAAGCAGCAGAAAGACCAAGCCAGGTAAAAATGAATAAATAAGTGCAGTTTGAAAATGACTATGGCACCACTAAAATAATGTTCTGTATCACATCAAGAAAAATATTAAGGAAGACTCATTGGACTGAAACCAGGACACTGACATAATTGTAACAACTTCCCTCAGTAGCAGCAATACATCTTTGCCAGTAATTTTGTCTTCAATTTCCCTGCTACTTAAGTGAAAGAATTCATCTAATCTTCAAATGATTTAGACTACTGGCCCCAAATAAACTTTTCTCCAAATTGAGTTTTCTCCAATAGTCTAATTCTTTCTTCTAGAATTATTTCTTATCAATTAAGAAGTAGACTAACAGCTAGCTGCAGTGTTAAGGACATTCAGATCAATATGGAAAGCAGAAGTCATTCCCAAAAAATGTATGTACAAAGCCACACAAATTTACACAAAAAAGATTTCATGTCTCGCACACTGTTAACATTTGTTAGCATTTTGTACAGTGGCTTAGGCCAAAATCTTGGAGTCAAGTCATTCTTGATTCCTCTATTTACTTCCTACATGCCAAATCCAGCATATGTTGCTGACTTATGTTCACAGTTCATGTGAGTTTCTACCATTTTAAATCACCTTCACTGGTCTACCTTGGTCTGAGCCCATTATCTCACATATTTATTAATATTTTTCTCTTCTTCTTTACTTTCCTACCCAATGTATGCAGAGTCTCCTTTACAGCAGAATGGGTCATTAGCTTTACCAAAATACCCCAATATACTATCTAGTGTTATGGTAAAGTTAAAGTTTTTATAGAGGCCTTAATATTTGTCATCCTCTCGGATGTCAGTTCCTAACGGACCCTTCCACTCTTTGTCAACTACACAGGACCCAGTTCAGGTACACTTCATCTTTGACTTGTGCCAAGTGAAACTTGATACTCAAACAGCTTTGATCATTCTTGTCTATTAAATCATAAGGTGACTCTCATCTGTTTTTCAACTCTCTGTGTCTCCTTGCATATACTTGGAAGTGGTAGACCAAAGAGGGAGCATTGTTCTCCTGAGTCCATCAAAAACATACCAAGTTTTCAAAATCATCCATTCATCCCCTTAGTTTTTTTTCTTTTAATAGCACTCATTTCCATCTTCTTGTTAATTTCATAAGATATTTTGGCTCTTTCCTCTGTGGGATAAAATAAGAATTATTTCCTTTTGCTTTTATTGATGATTTTATTGACACTATTTACACAGGGCCTCACTTTATGTTTGAGAATTTCTTGGGAATAAGTCCAATTAACCACTTCCACCTTCTTCATCAACCTATCAGATCATAATGTATCTTCTCTTACCTATAACCAAGGTTTCTCCCAAAGAATTATATGCCCTATTTACCCTGAAAGTCTTCAAGGAAAACCTTGCTTCTGATAATTCTCTGAAAAGGTAGACAAAGTTATAGAATTCGTACTGATTGCTAACTTCTTATTCTACATCTTCCTTGTCAGTGATGTCTGAAAAGCTTGTCATTTCTGTCCTCTAAGATTCAAATCTGTTGCAAACATCTACCTTCTGCTTCAACATCACACTTTTTTAAACCCTTCATTGAAAAACTTTTCTATTGTGATTAGATCTGATGACTCCAGGATTGCTCATTTTATCTCCTGCTTGTTTGTCTAGGAGACATTTCCCCTTCCTCAGATACCTCAAATGTGTCTTTTCAATTTTCGTACATTCCATGAAACCATTCCATCCTTGATTGCTTGTCTGAAATTACCACTGGAAAAGCATCGATCATATCATATTCTTGTCAAGAAGTACCACTGAATTTCAGTTACATTTAAGAAGATTTATATTTATTTCCTTCATAGTTTATATTAGAAAAGACTTTTATATTTCCTTTAGTTACATTTAGTTACATAAACTTTATGTGCATGGGATACTGCAAAATTTAATAACTATTTGCATAATGAAATGACAACCTTTCTTTAATAATAGCATTTTTTATATTTCTCTAAGTTCAATTCTATCCAACTGCACTGTTCCTAGTCCCCAATTTGCTTCAGTGTACTAGCTGGTATTTCATCTTTTGCATATCATCTCCCAAGTCTGACCCTAGGAGGATGCACTAGTTATTTCTCTTGTGACTGTGATCACAAGATACGTAGCAGCACCAACGTAAGAGGAAAGCAGTTCAAGTTATCTCATAGTTCAGAAGGTCAGATCATCACGGCATGGAAACAAGGCCAAAAGAGAA
>LOJH01036029.1:5434-15615 GCA_001685095.1 Ellobius talpinus | reverse complement strand
CATGCATATAAGGTATTGAGATCCTGGGGCATTTTTGATCAATAATATGTGAAACTAAAGTTTACAGTTTTCAATAAAAAATAATTCTCTCAAAAAATAAACAAAGGATAAAAGAACAGGCTTCTAAGAGCTAACAACAAAAAAATCATAACATAATAAATAAAGTATAATAGGAAAAAACAAAAACCTTCACATCAAAGTTGAAAAAGGCAAACCAACTGAAGGAAAAGAGCACTGAGAAAATGCACAGGAACCAGAGACTGAATTGTTCACACACTCAGAACTGCCATATAAATACTGAACCAAAGGGTATAATACATATGTGTGGGACCTGGCACACACCTTTGCAGGCCCTTGCACATGCTCTTTTAGTCTATGTGAGAATAGGAGGCTTACTCAGTTCATTCACAGGCCTTGTTCTTTCAGTGTCCTCCATGACTCTTACACTTTCTGCCTACTTGTCCTCAGTRCTCCTTGAGTTCTGAGGGGAATGAATTGATGGATATCCCTTTTAGAACTGTGCTTTTCCATGTTTCTCTCTCTGGATGATGTCTGGCAATTGTGCGCTTCCATGTTTCTCTCTCTGGACGATGTCTGGCTTTAGGTATCTTTTCTTTATGCTCATCTGCTGCAGAAGGAAACTTCTCTTTTGATGGCTTAATAAGGCACTGAATCTGCATGTATAGCAGAATATTATTTTATCACTATTTTATTTCCAGACCAATAGTATTTGGTTTTAACATAGGTCTCTGGGTTATGTTGTCTTTGGTTCTTGGTCACCTAAGCAGCATTTAATATGGGTTCAGTGTTCTGGATTGGGCTTTAAGTCCACTAACATGTTGGTTATAATGGTTGTTTACTTCTCCCAGATTTGTGCCACTATTGCTGCATCATATTTTAAAGGCAGGACAGTGTTACAGAACAAAAGGTTTTTGACTGTGTTGATGTTTACATATCTCCTTTGGTATGACACGTAATACTTGCTTGAACCAAGATATTAGAACAAAGGGGTGAGCCTTTATGTAGGGACCAGCTTTACTGCCACATGTTCAAGGACTTACATGGGTGTTGTACTCAGTGATGGGAACTTGCCATCAGTTTGTGGGAGCAAGCTATGATCCTGGAAACAAACTGGGATATTTGAAGATTTCCATGTGACCCTTTGGAGAACAATTCAATTGTATGTAACCTAGTCCCAATGCTGGAATCTTTGTTTGGTGACAAAAGATGACCAGCTGGAACTCAGTCTTTCACATTACTTGGAGTCTTTGTTAAGATTGCCTTCATATATTTTCATTCCATCCCTCTAAGGGCCCTCAATTCTATCTGTCTTTCCATACTTTCCCTTATTCAGTTCCATCTACCTTCTTCCTCCATACCAAATCCTCTGATTCCCATCCCCTCACCCTCAACCCACCCATAAAATCTATTCTGTTTTCCTTTCTCAGGGTAATAATGTATCCACACAAGACGATTTGTCTACACCTAACCTCTGTGAGTTTATGGATTATAGATTATTTATAATTTATATCCACATTTAACTTGTTTACCACTCTACATGGCAGACTGAACTGGTGAGATCAGGGCCTAAAATAAGTGACTTTATTCAGAACATCAAACATTTTATACTCTGATGGTTAATAAGAGTCACCTGAGTAAAGTATACAATCATAAAGACAAACATCATGTGGCAAAAACATGCTTTTTAGTAGAGGCAAATGAATAACAAGAGCTGAAGTAAACTCCCTCCCTCCCACTACACCTGTAAGGAGCAAGAAAGCACATTGCAGGCAAATTTATTTTTTTAAGAAACTGATGTCATCAGACTTTTATCTTATTTTCTTAGAGTTTTGTCACAAGCACTTGGAATTCTAACATGACTTCATTCTTGAACTGTATTATGACAATAAGTGAATATATACCATATTTATCTTTTTGGGCCTGGGTTACTTTATTCAAGTAAAGAGTAGAGATTTTTCTAGTTTCATCCATTTTCCTGCAAATTTTATAATTCTGTTTTTAATAGCAGAGTATTACTACATTGGGTAAATGAACCACATTGCACAGTTTCTTTACCTTTCCCTTCTATTGAGAAACTTTTAGATTGTGTCAAATTTTTGTATACTGTGACTAGAGCAACAATGAACAAGTGTTCTTGTGATAGGAAGAAGCATTCTTTGAGAATATGTGCAAGAGTAATATAGGTGGATTTGAGGTGGACCAATTTCCACCTTTTTTGGAGACCCATATTGATTTCCATAGCAACTGTACACATTTTTGCTTCCACTTCAATGAATGAGTCTTTCTCTTGTTCTACTTCCTTTCCAGCAGGAGCTATTAATTTTGTTAGGACCTTAGACATTCGAACAGGAGTACAATTACTATCTCCAAGTAATTTTGATGTGCATTTCCCTGATGGTTAAGGATATAAAATATTTTTAAAAACTATCTTTTAGCCATTTTAGAATTCCCTTTTCCTCTGTTGTATATTTAGTTGGTAAGAATCTTCCCACATTCTGTAGGCTGATTCTTTGTACAAATAATGATGTCCTGTAATCAGATGTTCTCCCCTGCCCTTCTGTTTCCAAATACCTGGCAACTACTTCCCAAATAATTGACTCAGTGTTTAATATTACTTACAAATGCTCAGCCAATAATTCAGGCTTGGTATGAAATAACTCTTACATTTTAAATTAATGCATATTCCTTATTTATTTTCTGCCATATGATAGTACCTTTATTATAATGGCTTGTTTATCTCCTAGTCCCTCTGTGTCTGCTGATGACTCCCGGCTCTACCCTTTTACTTCCCATCATCCTTAGTTTGATTGCCCTGTCTATACTTCCTGTTCAGCTACTGACCAATCAGTGCTTTTTTAATTTTATTTTTTGTGAACCTGTAGTTTTAATGATATATTACATTTTAAGATGAGCTTCATAAGCACAGTTCCAAAAAACAAGAATAAAAAACAGACTTACAGTATAATAAAATTAACTTTAAGTTTGTATCAATAAACCAAAATCCATACCAATTTGCAAACCAACTTCCCTAAACAAAGATAAATATCCATAACCCACCTGTTACAAATGTAGGCATTTTCTCTAGACTGCTTCTTATTGTCTGGGAGTACAGAAATCTTTAGGGGAACCTTGAGAAAATCAAAACAATGGTTAAGCCTTGACTGGGTAATTTGTGAGACTGGACCATCTCAACTAGCAGTATTGAAGCTGTTCTGGATGTTGAACTTTTGAGGAGGCTGCAACATAAGCAATCTGAGATGCTGGATCATCTGGGCCACTTGTTTTCATTGTTTTATGGTCTCCTTGCTCTGAAAACACATAAACTTTCAAAGGTAACATACATATCTGCATTAATGCAAGTATAAACTGTGTGTTGTACAGAAGTTAGCCAAAGATGATTTTTATGTTATGTGTCTTGTAGATTTTTTAGGTATATTTCTTTTTGTTTGTAACCAGGATTTTCAGGTGGTCTTCCCCTATCAAACCTGATACATATCAATATATAGCATTTATTTTCCTGGGGAAATAAAAGTACAACATCTCTCCCAATGTAATATATTTTTGACTTATATTTTGTAGTTAAGACACTTTAAAATATATAGGTTCATTTAATTTAGCAGTTTTTATAATCCAGGGACTATCAGCAGCTATTATTGGTAAATGGAAGTTTCTGTCCTGCCTAATCCTGCAAATATTCAGTCCCAAAGAAACATGCAGAGGCTTTTAAAGCAATTTGAGTGATGTCTTTACAGGGTAAAAGAGAATTATTCCACAGCAATGCCTTTCAGCTCACAAGAGTGTGTTACTTTGTTGAGGCCCACTTATTCATTTTGATCTCAATGCTTGTGCTAATGGTGTTCTGTTCAGAAAGTCTTCTCTGCTAATGTATTCAAAAATATTCTCCATATTCTCCCATGTCAAGTTCAGTGTATCTTGTTTTGTGTTGAGTTCTGAGATCCCTTTGGAGTTTTGAGCAGGGTGATAAATATACACCTATTTGCATGTTCTAAGTGTAAACATCCTCTTGGTCAGTACCGTTTGTTGGAGGAACTGTCCTTTTTCCAGAGTTTATTATTTCTGAATTCTTTATCAAAAATCAGGTATCCACAGGCATGTGGATTTATGTTTGGTTCTTCAATCTGATTCTTTTGATGTGTCTGTTTTTATGCTATTACCATGCTGTTTTGATTGTTAAAGCATTGAAGTACAACTTGAGATACTTTCAGCAATCTATTTTTTATTAGAAATATTTTTTAATCTATCTTTGGCTTTTCATTTCCATATGAAGCTGAGTGTTGTTCTTTCAAGATCTGTGAAGAATTGTGTTGTAATTTTGGTGGGAAATTGAATTAAATTGTAGATTGTTTTTTGTAGGATTGCCATTTTAACTCTGTTACTGCTACAATCCTAACATTCATTCATCTTTTAATTACTTTTTTTCCTTAAGCCCGTTTGGCAGCTTGGGCACAAAGGGAAAACCATGGTTAATTGTCTGTTACAGTATTGCAAAACATATAAATTGGTATGAAAAGGCAAGATCAATAAAATCCCAAAACTAAAGAGCTTCAAGTTCTTGATTGGGCAAAGGGTGTGCACACATAATAATATTGGTGATGAAATGAATCTGAACTTAAATCTGAATAAAAGCAAAATGATATAGCAGATATGGTGATGAATTTCATATTTGAATTTTTAAGGAAGTTGTATATAGACATTTTAGCCAGCACAAGTACAATATTGCTATTTTAGGGAAGATTAATGTTGAAAAATGTTTAGGAAGCAGATTACTCTCCATAATGGAGAATCTATCCAGAGAGAGAGAGAGAGACAGAGAGAGAGAGACAGAGAGAGAGATAATAAAAGACAGAAGCAAAGAAGGAGAAAAATTGTGGAAAATTCAGATTGTCTTCTACTTTCTCTCAACCAAATAAAAAATTTGCAGCAGGTACAGAATTTCTAAAACAACATATAAACTTGTGAGTGATGTTTAGTGTAAGCACCAAATCAATCTTTATCATTTTTTTCTTACTGCAATGGTGAATTCAGAATTCTGTGACTTTCATAAGAGAATTTAATTTGGAATAGTACTTGACCTGAGAATCTGGGCTCCCTTACAGGGGTTTTGCTAGGAAGGACTGAGATTTGGCTTTCTGCTCTGATCTAAAATATGAGTAAAATTGTGCTGGGACAATGGTCACCAAGTGTTTTTGTCTTACCTTCAGAGCACGTTTTCATTATCCTCCATATATTATTAAATGTTGATCAAGGTCATAAGTGATAGTTATAATTTTGTTAAGAATTTTGTATTTTATCTCCACTTCCTTCATACTAACAGTGACTCAAGATCAAGAAAGGAAGAGTTGCAATGGGGACAGCTTTGGAAATCAAATGTTCCTAGCTAGAACCTTAATTTAAACTATTCTAATAACTTCCTCAGAGAACACAGGTGCACAAAGTGAACAGAAATACAAGCTGGAACAATAACTTGTTGGTAAAAACAACAGCACCAATGTTATAATGTCCTTGTGAATAAGTCATGATTTGTCAGTAAGATGCCTATCACTTGTCTCTATGTAAAGACAATAGTAACAGACATAAGAGGACATCAAGAAAAACAGATGCATGCTAGAGAGAGCTGAAAGATGATATCTTTAAACATGCAATTCAAAGCAAAAATATTTTAATAAATGATTGTTTTTCCAAATAAAAGAGAATGTTCACCCTTTTGTCAGAAGCTATGTGACTATGTCAGAGGAAAAGGCCTGAGAGTTTCACAAATGACTCCTGATGGCATGAACCAGGATATCCTGACCCACTTGGCAAAGACCTGTGAACAATTCACTGTATGATTCTGGGAATGACTCTTAGAACAAATGTGGTATGTCTTCTCCTTGATTTCAAAATGCTATAATTACTGCTGTTCTGAATGTGTTACAGTAGGTCATGAAGTTTAATATTACATATTTCCATAACTGTTCTGGAAAGAATGGTTTTAGTTTGTCTGGAGCAGGACTTACAACATCTTAGTGTGTAGAAAAATCAAAAGTGAGCTTTAATTTTAGCCTACCAAAACCACAGTAAAGCATTGTCTGTTATGTTAATGAGATGTTTACATCTTCTTTCTAGGACCAGCTTAATATGAAATGAAAATATCAGAAATACCAAAGATGCCTGTGTATGAAACACAGATTGTTTGGGTGGAGTGAAAGAGGAAGGTAAAAGAGGTTAATACAAATAACAAAGGAGCAAATGTGTAATCTATTAGGTTGTCCTTTAGTTTAGAATGTTGACAGCAACCTGTGAGGAACAATGACAGAATTTGCATTATCCAAATTGGTTTGCTGAATTGAGTCAAGAAATTCTTCTAACAAGCTACAATTTAACTTTATATTGTATCTGTTTTGTTCTCACATATTTACACAGCAAATCTTTATTAGGCTTCTATTCTTTGTTAAATGAGGATACAGTAAAGATGCAAATAGGCAAAAATTAATACCTTCATGAAAAATAATTTAGGGTTTTAGTTCCCTGTTGACCAATGTATGTAACATAAAACAAGAGAAAGAAATAATAGAGAAAGCAAGACGTGCTTGGAAGTATCCAAAGAGATTCTGGGTACTATGGTCTTTATTTTTAGTGAGCTAGGTATCTTTGGGTGTTTGATTTTAGGTGTTTGTTTCATTTCTATATAATGTGGGATTCCTCTCTGTATGATATAAATATGTTTTATTGCCATTGGTTAATAAAGAAGCTGCTTTTGGACAATGGCTTTACATAATATAGCCAGGCTGGAAAGGATATATAGAGAAAATAAGTAGAGTCAGTGAGAAGCCATGTAGCTGCATCAGGAGACAGAGGGCTTTGTTGGATCCCACATAAATTTTGCTGGTAGGCCATGATGTTGTAGTGATGCACAGACTAATGGGGATGGGTTAGTTTAGTATATAAGAGCTATCTAGAAAATATGCTTGAGCTATTGGCCAAATAATATTGCAAATAATATAGTTCCTGTGTGATTATTTCTGGTCAGAGCGGCTGGGAATGAACAAGACGGATCCACCAACATCTATATTCTTTCTTTATTGCTTTTATGTGTTTTATAAATGTTTATATTTTATTTAACATGCATTTATGAAGTTTATGTTTAATTTAGCATTGTGTTTCTCAGACTAGATTTCTCTAGAGAGTAAAATAATGACGCCAATGTTGACACTTCTAATATTACAGATGACAGCTGATAGTGTGAGCATAATCATGAAAATGGAGCACTGACTATGTTTCCTTTGCATGAAATTTGAAGGTGGCACAAAACACATACTAAGTAACTGAAATGAAGTAATAGATATAATGGAAAATCAAGCATGGATTTTGTAGTTAGAAGGACTGAGTTGCCATTCTGTTATAATTTTGACTTGATAGGATTTAGAGAATTACAAATTGCTAATATTTAAGCATTTCAAAGTTTAACCTACACAATAAATAAAAATTAATGTGTATTTATTTGACCTTTTGGTTGTGACTCTAGCTTTCAACAGCTGATCTATCTTTCCATCCCCTAATGTGGAGCAATGATGCACAGTGAATAAATCAATCTATAGTGAGTATGGTAGGTAGAAAATACAATGATAAAAGTGTTCTCTTTAGCAAAATTATAGAAAAAACACTGCACTAAAATATTGGTAATTAATATTATAATTAGTTAAGTAGTAGCTGAATAACAGCATATTAAATTTTTGATGCTCACTCATGTCTTACTAAGAAAAGTTATTCATGTAAGCCACACATAAAAGAAGACAGATAGTTTAATTTTTCGTAGGCAGTGTTGGACTCCTACAGCTTTACCATACAGAGTGTAGATAGTATACTAAATCCATCATACATATATATAACATATATATAATATATATGTACATGAGTGTGTATGTGTGTGTATTTGTCCTCAAAGAAATAATACCAGAACAATTACTATCATCCAGTCAATATGGAAAAAAGATCACTATTATAATATGTATCATGAATATGTATTGAACTGAAATAACTATGTTTTAATAGTGAGGGTAAAATGATTTAGGTAACATTACATATTCAATGAAGCAATTTCTCGTTATCAGTGGAGTGTGTGCTTGTTGACCAAGCAATTTTATTGTTGATGTATATATGCAAATAAAATGAGTACTCACATCGGCCAAAGAAATACAGAAGAATCTACACAGAATTCTTACCTGTAGCAACCTGAAACTATCTATGTTTCTTTGTCATTAACAGTAAAATTAAATTATAAGTATATAAAATGGAGTACTGTTTACCATATAAGACTATGGGTATAATACAGTATTAATAAATCTCAAAAAAATGAGTACCAATGAAATAATCTAGTCATAAATTCTGAAAATATAGAAAGGTTACTAGATATTAGTGGTAATTATAAGATGAATCTTTTAGTATATCCCAATGGGTAAGGGTATCTGACATCTCAGCTCAATCCTTGTGACCTACATGGTAAAAGGTGGTAACTGACTCCTGCAAATTGCCTTTTGAACCCCACAGGCATGCTGTGGCATTTGATGAAACAATTAATATAAGAACATGAATAAATAAATTAAAGTAGGAAAGAAGAAAAAAAGAAGGAAACAGATTTGGCAACAATCACACAGAAAACCTGATAATGTTCTTTATTTTAACCATGGTCTTCACATGCTGTGAAAATACATTGACTATATTTCCTTATATGCATATAAAATGTATGTCATATTCTATAAAATGTTCATGTCAGAAATGTGAAAAATTAAATGTAGGATACCATAATTCTAGAGTATACAATCCCTATAAACTTCCTAAACACTAACTACTATCACCTAAAGAGAAAGTCTTAGAACTTGCAAGCAGATAAGCGATATAGTACAGCTCACATGTGGAAAGTATCTTGGAAACTGCCATATGCCATGCGATGGATGAGGCCTGGGTCTGTAGAGGACTATGAGGAGGAAGCCTCATGATGGGAAGAGAAAAATATGTAGGTTTAATAGCCAAGGGATTTTAGAATGGGCACAGTATTAATCCTCAGCCAAACAAACTTTAGGCATGATAAATAAAACAGAATCTGAATTCATATGATCAAAGTAAAACTGCCAAATAGCAGAGAGAGAGTTCTTAGAATCATCCAGGAAAGAGAGAGAGAAAAGGCCCACCAAGGAGGAATAGCAATTGACACAATGCCAGAAGAGGTTTGATTAATAGCCTCCAAACAGGGGAGAAAGAAGTTGTCTACTGAAATCTCCACAACTAAGGCAAACCCTCTCCCAATGTGTTTAGGGCATACATATTGCTCTACAATGGAAGAAGGAGCTGTCAGCACTCTAATCCACCATCAGTCTCAGCTGTGGGAGCACAGCTTCTGGATATTCATATCTCTGAAAAGCAGAATGATGAACTGCTTAAGAGCAACAGTGAAAGCCTGACTCAAAGTTAGTCTTTATTATCTATTAATACAAAGAAAGAAAGGAAGGAAGGATCAGTGCAAGCAACATTCCAAGGGACAATTTAAAAAATCCAGGAATACTATAATACTACCAACAAAGCCGCTTAAAACTAAAGGATGAAAAGTACCACACCCAATACATTGAATGTTCCTAGGTTTGTTCTTGTTTAGGAAAAGTATAGATAAAGGATATGTTTCAAAAATTTGAAAACTGAACATGAAATGATAAATAGTTTACATGAGGAAGTGTTTTAACTCTAAAAAATACCAAAACACAATTTGGATGGGGGAGTGGGAGGGTGGAGATGGAGGAAGGACAGATGTAGGAACAGGGAAGAAGATATCTACATTAAGGGAGCCATTTTAGGGTTGGCAAGAGACTTGGCTCTAGAGCGGATCCCAGGTGCCCACGGGGATGTCCCCAGCTAGGTCGGGCAGCAGCGGAGATGGTACGTGAAATGGCCTTGCCCCACTATCACACTGATGATTATCTTCAATATCATCATAGAGTCTTTGTCCAGCGATGGATGGAGATAGAGACAGAGACCCTCATCAGACCAACGGACTGCGCCCCTAAGGTACAGTTGAAGAGCAGAAGAAGGGAGAAGATGAGCAAGAAAGTCTGGATCGTGAGGGGTTGGTCCACCCACTGAGGCAGTGTGCCTGATCTAATGGGAGCTCA